>JACCPG010000235.1:117964-185268 GCA_016069955.1 Drepana arcuata
TGTACTTAAGTTTAGAAAAACTCATTGGTACAGTCGGGATTCGAACTTGCGACCTTTGCGTCGCAGGCAACTGCTCGAAACACTCGGCCACCACGGAGATACATTACTATTATTCGTAAGTAGTACATTATTATTCGTAATATTTATGACAACGTAATATTCTATTACTACTTGTTTAAACCTTTAATTTGTTTACACATATAAATACTACATAATTAGATAGTTGATGGTTTTCCGAAACTTATAAAGATAATAGAATGAAGTTGCTTTTGAAATTCCATGTTACCTGTTGTGTGGATGAACTGGTAACTTGGGTGTTGAGAGATTGATTTTGTCGGGAGACCAGACTGCTCTTTTTCAGGTTCTCCATCACGGAGGCCAGGTCTTTGGCGCTGCCGTTGTGTTTCAAACTGCTGTTTCCATCGAGATTGAATTCTGGTATCTGGAACAAAAATCGGTACTATATAGACAAGTAAATTTGGCAGTATAAAAACTCTAGCAATAGTCTAGTCTATTAGTATTGTAATTGCTGGGTTGATATTCGCCTCCAATAACTTGTTTCCTTTTGTTAGTAGCAATAATTATAAGCGCATAAGCTTCATTCTGATCTATTGTATGTGCACTAGAAATATTTCCAAGAACTCGTCAGTAAACCAGAACAACGGCGGAGTAATTAAAAGGTTGACGAACGCTGATAACATTTATTATCTCTCGTCAGTTACTTTATTACCATACCAGGAATTGTGCTGATAGTTAGAATTCAGTGCAAGGACAATCTTGCGATTGCACTTAATAACCTCTTTGAATAGGGTCAAAGGAATCATTGGCAACGTAATATCAATGCGTGAGTCACTGGAGAGTCCGGTAACAGAATAACTATCAATCAGAGAGTCGGATCACGCGTCCGAGTGTCGAACGCGGAGACTTGCTCGACGCATATTGATGGGCACGCCTACGACCGTCATTGCTTTCAACATTACGGCCCGACGTTGTCAAACAGTGACAGCCAACAATGCACTCCTGATGAAGAGATGCTCAATCACTACATTGTTGCCTATTGTTCTGACAGTCAACACACAAGACCCTTATAATCAACATTAAACTCGTGACCCTCACGTCTAATAGAATTATGAAATATGGACATATTGACGCAATGATAAATTACGCTTTGAAGGAATATAGTGGATTTTATTTGTCACTTGTAAATCGATGTTGTAACGCACGCTATCATTTGCGCAATCATTCGATCAGATAACACCGTTGATTGGTTATATGACATCGTTATGATTAACCCAATACACAGAGAAACAGTTGGAGATTCGCGTCGGATGACGCGCACTGACGCGCATGGTGCTGATGTCATGGCCACGCCGGGTGGCGCGTCACCAAAACAACCACTTGTTATTTATAATATGCATAATTTAATATCTGCTACTTGAATTGTTAGCGATGTAGCTCATAATAACCGGTATTGGATGTGGTCACATATTTAAGCCAAGAAGCTATGGCCACTGTCGCCTATATGATCGCTTAGCTGGTCCTGCATTAAAAAACAAAGTCAAAACTGCAAAAGTTACTTATTGCGTTATTCTCTGTTTCATATTGTTCATCCAATTCAAACAAGGTTAGGAAAAAAAGTGTCCGAATATATAGTAACTACAACCTTGGGATGACTCTACATAAATTAACCTAATATCAAACTGAGAAAAGCAACACTAGACAACGTTATCCTACTAATTTAGAAATGAAGAATAATAAAATTAGGAATGCGACAGTTTTTGAGGATTGTGAGTTGTTCTCTTTTGGCGCAAAAACTACTGAACGGAATTATTAGCCGAATTAACAGTAGGTTATGTTTTATTGCTTGAAAAAACAAGACTAATGCACAAATATTCGTATCCATCACTCATATTTCGACCAAAGGGAGTTGGACCCACGTCCTTCAGTTTTGCGGGAGCTCTTACCACTAGGGTCGATCATATTTATGCCATATCCGTAGTTATGAAGCTTCCAATATCTGATAAAAAATATTGGGTTACGTAGTATTTCATTGATAACGATGATCCCGAGAGGCGATGAGTAATAGATGCAAAAAAGCGATTCAACTGGCAACGTAGCCGGGTCAATTGTGACTCGCCCATGACTCACGTTCGTAGAAATGTCGTCACATTTCCAGAGATCAAGTATGATATTGTCAGATTCATATCCATTACGACATTAACAACATAACAGCGCTGATTTCAGTGTACGGATTCACGGTTGCGTCACGGGCTCACTGGTTAACTGATAAGTAGTCCTCTTCTGTGTCGTACATGTACTATGTTTTAAATTTAAACGTGTTTTCCTCAACTTGAATACTCAATTGTTTCTACAAAATATCACTTGTGCGTTCCTTTACGTCACATACCATCTTATGTTCCAAGTTACTGAGAAGTAGGCATACTTGCGCGTTTATACGTTAGAAGAAGTTTATATAATTACCCCGCCGTCTGTCTTTTGGTATTAACAGCTAGGTTGTCTTCAGAT
This sequence comes from Drepana arcuata, assembly GCA_016069955.1. Classification (NCBI taxonomy): domain Eukaryota; kingdom Metazoa; phylum Arthropoda; class Insecta; order Lepidoptera; family Drepanidae; genus Drepana; species Drepana arcuata. Next base: position 120,491 of record JACCPG010000235.1, read on the forward strand.
ATACAATACGAATGTATGTGGAAGAAGCAGAGGACCTGGTTCCAACTACTTATATGAAAACGATCAAGCACTCAAGAATGGGAATGTCAAGAGTACGCGAGTAAGCCGACGCGAATGTATGAAGAGGCCGATGTATATGGATGAAGCGAAAGAGGTCTGTTTACCTCAAATCTAGAAGGAACTAGCGCTCATATAAAGAATATGAAAAATAATGAATTGTGTACACTATCACAGTGGATATGTATGCATTGCGGCCGCTTCGGGCGCTGAGGTTTGAGGAGTTTTCTGCAGTCTTGTTGTAGGTACCCCAGTGTCGGGGGCTTTAAAATGGTAATCTTGCTGCAACTCAAATCTGGGCTCGGAACGGTGTGTATATAAATATTAATTTCCATTGTAGCTGCTTGCTTGACCAGCTAGGTCGTTACAGGAATTCAACTCTTTGATAGTTTCAAATACCAAGTCCGATAGAAATGTCAATATGACTTGCACATCAGCGTTTCGATGAAAAGGCCAGGTATCAACATGGAAATTAATGTAAAGGAAAATAATACTGCTATACATATTCACATCGCGTCAGTGTACTGTGTTCACTTCTCGGAACAGCTTTCACGGGTAACTATTCTGCATTTTGAAATTGATTTTATTATCTAGGTGTGCCTCATACGACTATAGTCTTTAAACTGTTAGCGTTTAGGGTTATTTCTCTATGCATTACTACATGTAAATATATTATTCCTAATGTTGTGGTTAATGCCAGATGTAGCGGACTGCAGTAACCTTTGCATGCTCAATCAAGGGACATTATAACGAAACTTCGATTTACAGGCACAATTAATTGGCATGTGATAGAGTGAATACATTGATTTATTTAATAATAATTAACCGATGAAATAAATAAAGACGTTAGCCGAGTGGTTTGAGTAGTTGCTTGGAAAATCAACATTTCAGGTACCTACTGAAGGGAAATTTTTATGAAGAAACCTGCTAATGTTTTAGAAAACGTATAGGATCATCTCCCTGCCCCTTCTGGGAGCCGAAAGCTTAAGATGAAAAAAAATTATGGACAGATATAATCTACATGCGTGACTAGATTGCCGCTAGTTAACAGGTTTAATGACCCGCAATATGTACATACATATTTCCAATGATCGGCGACGCCAACGTTCAAATGTGATTAGTTAGATTAAGATGTCACCGATTATATCTTACCTTTAAATCTAAGTTGCCCTCTAATAAATTGAACTCTACGTTTGAAAGTTTCGTTTATTTCACTTCAATAAATATTATAATATTTATAGTCGTAAAATAACAGATAGCCCTAACTATGTATTGCTGTATATAGGCTGTGATTTTGTTTAACATCAAAACATTAAAATGTGTTAACCAACAATTCTGTAATGAAGACATTTGAATTTGAAAATTTCTTATTTCGAGTGTGATTTTAGTAGACCAGTCCCTCAAGATAATTCTTTCGGTGTTCGAGCTATAATTTATATGCAGAAAACTTTTATCTATCTTCGGAAAACTTTTGCCTTTTTTTAGAAGAGCAGATCTATTTAACTGAACGTTAATTCTAAAAGTAGCTATAATTCTAGACAACGTTAAATCTTTATTTATTGTGAAACAACTTTGTTTATCAACATAAGTGGTTTTCAAGTGTTTCATTCTTTGAATATAGTGACAATAGTTCTTTTGACTATTCGCATTTAGAGAGGCACGTTAACGCCTTTGGACCGCGTGGTATTTAAGGAATTATGAGCTTTAACGTATTTGCATTACGAATTTGGGAAGACCAAGATATCATTCTCTTGATCAACTAATAAATTCAATCCATAATTATATATTACAAAAAAAAACGTTAGATATAAATAAATGCATTTGTATCCATATCAACGGAATCTCATTATGTACGACGTTCGTCATTTTAATTATCTAAAAAGGAATTGATATTAACTTCATGAATATGCATCGTCAATTTAAAACATCAAAATTTTAAATTATGTTCATATACCTGACTTATGCATACATGAATCCACAGAGTTTTAATATCAAAATAACTGGTTCTTTAGAATCACAATTGCGTAAGGTTACAAGTATTATTAGGTACCTATCTATGTATAAAACAATGGTTGGTCAACCTACTTGTAGCATGGATTTTCTGTATCCGCTGATAGTCGTACAATGGTCCCAGTTTTAGCAGTATGCGAGTAGATCATAATGGCTTTACCTTGTACTGCGCCAACAAGTTAAACGTTAGCACTGACGGACAAAAACGGTTATCTGACTGTCATATCCGCCTGTTAGTTTCACCGATATAAGATTAAGTTCTGTGTTATCATGTGAGAGCACTGTCGATCACTTATCGTCATCACAATCGAGTCAGGTCGCGTGCAGTGTAGTTAGAGAACGAGGAGCGACACGGGTCACTGTGGCGGCGGCTACAGCGTGACTGCCGGCCGGCCGCAAACTTTAACCGGCCGGCGACCACAATGGGCTAATTAGAATGGCGAGTCGAGCGCGCCTGGGGGGCGGGGGCTCCACCCACAGACCTTTGCATCCGCCTCATGGACTTCGATGAGATACTCCGATCTGATCAATGCTCTTACTGACATCCTATATTTGCATTAGTTAGAGCATCGAATACATTTCCTTCTAAATACGAAAAACGATAATCTTTATCGTCGTATTTATCTCGATTGCAAGAACGCGCTAACGTCGTGTTTTAACGTAGAAACTATTGAATGGTCCAGTTCCAGTAATTTGAAATTTCTCCGTTAAAATGCCATTGTGTCATTTGTGTCGCCATCTGTCACGTTGACATTTACATACGCATATCGCTGACGAAAAGGCGTTGTTCTTCTTCCCAAAGACTACAATTGTGTACATACTGGAAACTTCTTCCTGCCTTTCCGGGCTCTTTGAACACAGAGGTGTAACTATGTCTACTTTAAACAAATTTCATACGGTAATTCGGAAAAAATAATTATTTCAAATATTATATTATATTTGTTATTAAGCTAATAACAAATATTATTTTCATCGTTTCTCTTAATTGTCTACCCAAAACTCTCAAAGTACCAAAAAGAGAAGTAACTTAAAATCCACAAATAATATTTTTTGATATATTTACCAAGACACCAAATTTATTACATATAACATAATATAATAGATAAGACATTAAAAGCCCTGCAAGGGAAGGGCGACCCAGCATCCACTTCTGTCGTCCGCATCGTAATGAGTCAATGAACTTTCAATGTCAGCGAGATCTCATACAGCGAAACGTCAAAGATAATAATTAAAACCAACGAACCTATCTGATTTCCTTTCAATTTGTGATTTTTGACGATGACAGGAAGTTAATTTATGCCCATTTAAATATAATCAATGATGTGAGTCAAGCATGCCTAAGTAGGAGTTAGTGTATTTCGTTTGTTAATCATTTCCAGTTTATTGAAATATCATTAATCTACTCGTGTTATGTATCTTACGCCCACTCTGGCTGGTTTGTTGATACAGTTAGGTATATTACTAAGAACTTGGCAATGCGTTTGAATGTACTATTTGCATTGTTTGATACTTAAGTATACTATATCTGCACGCTTGGCAAACGAGATTTTTCCCTAAAGGGTTACAATGTTGTCTTTCACCGATTCATTTTCAAAGTACATCAGAAATAACTAAATTTCAGAAAAATTCCGTTGGTCTGTACTAGCCCCTGTAACAGACTTTTCAGTCGATTACTTCACCACTTCGGGCACTTTTCATAATTTAAACATAGGAATAAGGCTTATTGAAGAAAATATATTTATGTATGTATTGTCAAATCAAATAAAGCCCTTAAAAGCTATGTCGGTACTGAGTTTAGTAATATCCTTACTAATATTATAAATGTGAATGTAAGTTTGTGATACGCTTTCACGTAAAAACTGATTAACCGATCATCATTAAACTTTGTACACATATTCTTGGAGGTATTAGAAGTAACATGGGATACATTTTAATGAAAAAAAAAAACATTTTTACGAAAGATAAAAAGCCGTCCACGCCGTCGAAGTCGCGGGCACAGCTAGTAATATTATAAAATTACCACGAAATAAAGAAGACCACCGGACAAAGAGTACCTAATTTAAGTAAATGAGCGTCAGTCAATAATTTCTCGAAAGTTGTTTATCTTGTGACACATGACTCACCCACGATCTGAGCACAAATCAGAGAGGTTATGTTGGGTTATAACTAATGCGAACGATTAGTCTCAGATCTGTTTGGTACTTAATATTTACTGATGCAAGACCAAGCATTAATTCATCTGCGATCATTTTTTGTTCAGAGAATCAAAGATGGGTGAAAAGTCGAAAATACGGCGTTTGAATCAACTGTGTATTATTATTGCGTGTTAATCTCAGAAACTTTTTAAATTATATTTCAGCCGACTTTAGTATAAGGATGGACAGTGGGCATCTTATTAGTTTTGTATATTGTTTAAATCACATTGAGATTTTATGGCAGCGGGCTACACCACGGAAGAGCTATTGACATTTTGACGTGACAACGTCTTAAATTAGGTTGCGGCTGGGAGTCACTTATGAAAAAGTGTAACGCCCGGTAACGTTACGATGAGTCACCGAACGAGAGAGAGGCCCGCCGAATGCGTTTATAGGTTATGTCATACTATTGATAAATGTTGATAGTGTTAAGTAAATTATTAGTTTAAAATTAATTAATTAATTAATTATTATTTTACAAATTTTCATTAATTTCAAATTTATTTAGCAAAAATTTGAACCTTCGATCTGAATAAATGTTTTGATTTTCGAATTGATAAAAAGACGTTGTCACGTAAAATCTTCGCCCGTAAAACCGACTTTACAGGCAACCATCTTTTTCTTACTGATTTACATCCTCGGTGCTGTACATACTCGGCCATCTAGAATGTATATTGGTTACTGAGCGACGGCGGCTAAAAGTGTCTACGATATAATTTTACCACAGGCGACGAGCTAAAAAGTTCAGACATCCAGACAATCACATCGTGTCGCTTCGAATGCACCTATCTAACTACAGATACAATTAGATTCTAATAACTAGCTCAACCGCGGCACTCATCTGTTCTACTCATACGAGTATTTGTCTTAAACATAGCAAAAGACCTCTTTCCACACCAATTACACATAGACATACTTTGATTATCTAGCTAAAAGCTAGGATGTAAAGAGAGGTAGGGCATAACGGGTTTCCCATTCGAATTTGGAGCTGCCCGACTGGGGTAGGACCTTCACCTTATAGAAGTCCGTAGCCAAATAACACAATTTTTTGTGTTGTGTTCCTACGCGATGAATAAGGTTTCCAGTAATGAGCTCCTTGGGGAGGGGGGAGGATTGTTACATTGTGTTGGAAGCAGAGGGATTAAACCCATTATGCTGCCAACACCTTATAACACTCCGAACACAGAGTGGCAACGCGCAAGTGATACTTCGTTATCGATAGCGTAAATAGGCTACGGTAACCGTTTCCCATTCACAGGTGGGCCGTATGCTTGTTTGCCACTCTTGTTGTATAAAAAAAAAAATTCGAATGAATTATTCCAATTAAGCTAAATGATGTTTCAGTTTATGTAAGTATTTGACATTTCCTAAACAAACTTCAATTGAAATGAGTGATCAAAATAAAAGCACAGTACCTACTACTACAATTACACTGAGTCATGTCGAGTATTGTGGTTCTGGGTATTGCGTCCCCATTTCGTGGAGATTATGACTAAACTGCGTGAGTAACTTCATTCATAGTTCAATTCGATACACTAATGCATTGTAGTACTTAGATATTTACTACTGCTACTCAAATAATGTTTTGTAGTTGGAATAAATATTCATGAACTTTCTATTGATATTCATCTTGTTTTAATTAAACATTTCGTAATTATGTTCTGCTCTTAGAACAAATGGGAAACTAGCAGGTCTGTTCTTGGAAATTTTGATCAAATTGCATTAAACTAACTGCATTTGTAAAGGAGCTTAGATTTAGAGCCTATATTCAGATACTAACATGTGATAATTTTATATCGTTGCCTTAATTTTGCAAGGCATTTTTTAACTTTTTTTATTTATTTATTAAGGAATAGTAATAAATGTGCGTTAATGCCTGCAGTAGTATAAAACTGCGTGGCCGACATTAACACATATATTTTTAGTAATTATTTGTCTCTTCAAATGATTCTTTGGCCCTTTCTCTATATGCCTGTATTCTCTGTATTAAATATATATGTAATAAGAATATAATAATAATAATATGAATTAATAAATATAATAATAATAATATGAATTTTGAAAATGAAGCCGTGGTGGCCGAGTGGTTCGAGCAGTTGCCTGCGACGCAAAGGTCGCAAGTTCGAATCCCGACTGTACCAATGAGTTTTTCTGAACTTAAGTACAGTGATTAGTCACACCACGAGCTTTACGGTGAAGGAAAACATCGAGAGGAAAACCTGCATACGTCTGAGAAGAAATTCAAAGGCGTATGTATAGCCGTGCCTGAGTAACGGCGATGGACTCGCCATCTGTCACGTTGGCACCTAATATACCTCTGGCGGAAAGTGGGTGTGTGGGTATTACCTAAACACCTCTGCCTACCCCTTCGGGGACCCTTGTGGGAAGGCGTGAGGATATATTATTAAATTTGAAAATCACTACGTAAATTTTTAGCATTGCACAGCCCCTCATCTTGACATCATTATTTATTGACCGTAATAAAATCACAGTATAATTCAAAACATTTTCGCGAATATACCTACTTCGCTTATGACTGGTTGGGTTAATCTATGAAAATAGTTTGAATTCATTAACTGAGTCATGGTTCGTTCACGTGGCCGTTATCATACAACATAACATACAATAGGTACCTATATTGTTACGGCATATAAGTGTAGATGTTACCTGCGCGTGCGCCGATTACTACCGACTGTGACTCAGCAACAACATCCTGTTCGCCATTGTGGGACTTTCACGAATATTGGCACGATTCGAAAGCTTTTTACTGGCTAATTCAAGTAGGACACTAATTTGAGCTAGATTATTTGCATTTGTATGTGATTCCTTATAAAAACTCAGTTTCTTAATCATCTGAACATTAGATAATGCACTTGATTCTATTAGTTTAATATCTTATCTTAATTAATTATTTTTGTTGTATATCAACCCGGAATTGTTGTTTATAAATACAATTTTACATTCCACAGATTGTGAATAAATTCTGATGGCGAAATAAAATAACAACTGATTATTTAAATCTACAAATGACTCACTATAGTTTCATCGTTCGATGATTAAAAGCAGAGGTATTTCACAAAATAAATGTAAGATGAAGTCATATAATCATTGATTAAATACTATACCGGTACCGTGAAATGCTGAAATGATATCTCACAATGTTGCCGCATCTAATTTGATAGTGACAATACTTTAATAACAATCAATTGCATCATGTTTGTTAAATAAAACATTACAATTATTTCATACAGTGTTTCGTAACATATATTATGTTTTTCGTCAAGAAATATTGCAATTGTGTTTCGACACAAAGAAAAAAATTGTGCACTGTCAGTATGTAGTATTTTAGCATGTAAGCATTTTGACAATTTTTTAAATTAAATATCGAAATTTTTTGTGTTTTATACACAAAAATTACAAAAATATTGGAAATTTTGTGGAAAAGTACAGAAACTTATTAAGTAATGACCAATGGAAACCCGTTCTACGACTAATGAAAAAAGTGTATTTCTCACCTTCGGCTTATTTCGGACGAACGGTATTTTATGTAGTCTATTATTTATTCCAAGTTACGTCATGAATATTTATTTTTCAGAAATAAAACCCAAGATTAGCTAATCAGATGCCTTAACTCATATAGAGCAAAAGGATGTAAGAGATAACATTACGTAAGTTCTTTCCAAGATGACAAATGCTTGAGCTAAGGTATAAAGCATTTCCCGGAAGAAATGATTAAACTACGTACTCATTGTTTACCTAATTCACAAAAAAAATAGTTTGAAAGCCTATCTTAACAGACACCAATATTTTTTTGCTATTTACCCAAAGTGGATAAGATCGACTTACCGATGAGGTTAAATAAAGAGGTTATAATTTGAGGTAAGGAATGTTAATTGTACCTACAAAACTCGCTTCAGGAAAATCCTAAGGCATTCATTTGCATATTGACTCTTTAGAAATTTTTTCGGACAATAGTGACACGAGTCTTACATTACATACGGGTACTCGTGTGCAAACTTTAGTCAACTCCTATATACTTAGTTATGTAGACAGACACTTATTATGTTTATTATTTAAACACGTTAATTTAATAATACATGCTCTAGTTTAAACGTGCCTTAGTGTTAAGGTGAAGATAGATTACATAGATCTTGGTAATTGTGAACCGTTGAACTACTTAAAATAATAAAGGTGGCAAACAGGCTAACGACTCGCCTGATAGCAAGCCGTTACCGTAGCTAACAGGTGCAAGCTATACCTATTTAACTGAGACATAATTATGAATAATAGTGGACTTTTGTAAATTGCGAGGGCACACTTTTTAGATGCAGTGTTATGTGACTGCGACTGAGCGGTATCTTAGAGAATTCAGGTACGGCCCTAGTCTGGTAAGTCCAAAATCTAGCGAGAGATACGAAGGCGAAAGATAAGTCAAAAACCCTCAAACACTAGTAACAAAAGAACTGTGCGCTGTACAAAGTGTGCCAACGATAAATAATTTTGTCAAAAACCACTTGTGTTTACAAAATAACGAGAATCCGAATACTGTCTTTTGTTTTGTGCTTTTATGGCTATTCGTTAAGATTGTTCTCACGATGACACACCAAGCTTTAAACTACCTTGTTTTCGATCGTGATCATCGTGAAGTGAATACTGAACACACGTCCATAGACCAGCGGTGTTGATCTCGGCGAAAAAACCATAAATTCACCGTTCTTACCGTTTAAATTTACGGCTATAGGCACTCCAAGAGTTATGGAAAAACGGTTAACAAAGAATACTACTCCTACGCACCAGCATTAAGTGTATTGATCTGTTAATTGGAAATCCATAACTTAATATGTTATTTATTAGCTTCGTCGTCATAAATACTAATGAGGACCACCTGATTACATGTTATTACGATTCTTAACATTTTCAATAAGCCGTCATATCATATTTTAAACGGAATTTGTTACATTCAGCATGAGCATGCAAGTTAAGACAAGTTTCTATACGAAAAGGGTACAAGCAATGAGGCCAATTTTTATGTTATTATTGATAATAATAATGCTAAGCGAGCTACTGGTAACGCTACCATGGGGTAATGTTTTTGACTTAATCGTTATCTTATTCATTATTATCTGTGGACGTTGTTGTATGTACTAACCTAATTTTAATGTATGCCTTTGTTTTTAATGACAGACTGTTTATGTTTGTAAAAAAAGTATATTACTGATCTGGGAAGCAATGCAAGTCGTATATATATAGTCGTGCTTGAGTTACGGCGATGGACTGGCCATCTGTCACGTTGGCACTTAAAATATATCTCTGGCGGAAAGTGGGTGTGTGGGTACTGCCTAAACACCTCTCCCTATCCTTTCGGGGACCCTTGTGGGAAGGCGTGAGGATGGATATATACATATATAAAGTATATTACTAAAAACCCCACTCCTTCAAATTACAGCGTAATAAAAACAGCTCATCTCCTGTGTAGTAAAATCTACCCGCCACCTTTAAATACAATTTGCGACGTACCCATCGTGCATGCTTTGACGTCTTTTCCGGTGCAAGAAGAGATTCCTCCGAACGTACCTGGAACAATTAACATAGGCCATTAACATTGGAGAGCTGTTGTAGGATGACGTTAAGTAATTCTTAATTCAAATTTGATGATGTAACCATCATGATCATTATCAGGATAGAATAAAGTGTAATAACTCATCTGAACCAATATGGGTGAATCATCAAAATATTTCTGAATCAATGATTCACGGTTCGTTTACCTGCTTCTGTTTATATGCTTATTTGTCGTACGGATCTTTCTTTGTTCTTGTAATATCTCATTTATGATATCGTTTCTGAACACCGTACCAAACTAAGTATTGACGAAATTGTAGAGGAATGACAATATAATTTCAAGTTAAGTATTTTCCCCAATTCCATTACAATTAAAAGTTAATCGGTCAAGTCGAGACCTACATAATTAACACGTATAGACTGTAATTTAGGCTAAGGATTCCTTTTCATATTTTTTCTATAGATTTTTTCTATAATATCGTCAAAATGTTTTGTTGCTATCGATTGGATCTTTATATTTCCCATTATTGTATTTTGTATTTTCCCTTATTGTATTATTCCCAGCTATCTGCAGCTGTGTCCGCTGAAGTTATTTTTAGTACTTCGGCTATTTCTGTAATACAATAATTGTCTCAATTTGTGGGTGTCACATTTGTTTGGTCTCAAACGAATTCATTTGTACCAATGTTGTTACCAATGAAGTAGGCAGGCACTTACAATGCCAAATGTTATCTCACTGTTGGATACTTTTGCGGCAATTATCCACCTCAGTTATTAATAGATTAGGTACGTACAATTATTCAAAGTTAGTTTGTACCTTAAGTAGGATTGATTGAGGGTTGTCACGCTGTGCCTATTAGAATTGGTCTGTTTGGCTTTAAATTTGGGAACATTACCAGTTTGATAGTCATATTAGGATTAGACAGACACGAAAGATGATTTCTAGAAATCTTGTCAACAGCAACGAACTGATTGAAGATTGTAAGTGAATAATTAATAGAATACATTTCTGATCAACAACAACGTTAATTGTCGTCAATAACGATTTGGCACGGTTTATAAGGTAACCCAACCAAACAGGATAAACAAAATTAAATCCAAAACAAGCGGAGGTTCAAGGAAAATAATGCATCGCCGTTGTGTTCCACATTTGGTTATGGCTATATCTTCCACCTACGCCAAAAGCGGTTCACCATTTAATCTTGCGATAAGTGTTGCACCTACATACGTGCTCTTAGAAACGTACACCATTTTACGTATGTAAGTATATCTGAACCGGATATAGGCGTATTAAAAATGGTTGCATACATTTGACACACTTTAATGTGTTTTCATACAGCGTACGGTTGGACTAATGTATAGATACTACTTCAATGTATGTGCAATGTTTTTCGTAACATTTGTTACAAATAATAAATAATGAGCGCGTGTATTTAACAACAATTTGCTACGGCCGATCTTTTAAATACCATAGAGTTACCATGTTGCCAAAGAGAGTGAGCGACATTTTTCAATCGAGGTAAATACATATCCCACTAATGATGTGCCACTGCAATATTTTCTTCGAATGCATCAATGAAACTTTAATGACCAATGATATCAAAGTATGAGCAATTTAATTCAGCTTAAGAGACATCGCGTAGGCTCAGTGCAGCTCATAAGTGCGTTGTAAACTCAATAAGCGACGAGACAGCTGTGGGCGGCCGGAAAAGTGGACTGCCGAGTGTTAGCCGACTTCCTACTTACAGTGCTCGGCGTTCGGCGGAAACGCTATTTTTGGCGCCCACCGCCGCTTCCTCCAAGGAAAGTCCAATTGTTCAATGAAATCGCTAGATATGATAATATAATTTCGAGCCGTCCATTTTATCTTTACATTTTCACTTATGACCAATACATTTATTTAAAAGGATATTGAGGAAAAACAAAAGTAAAGTTTTTAGTAAAACGATAAAAAGAAGACTATTTATATACCAACATCAATGACCTACAAGACAGAACTGTATCATATGATAGCGATTCAATGATAATGCCAAGTGTATCGGAAGGAAATAACAGAAAAGGAACTGTCATTGCTGTTGTTGTTTGCTTTAATTTATTATTGACATTAAAACCAATCCTTTAGAATCTTACATTTTGTTTATATATTGCAATACAAGACGTGGTGTCACTTTGTAATGTAATTGTGTAATCCGGTTTTTATGCGTGCAAATCAGACAACAGTAGCAGAAATTTATAACGTAATATGTAATGCACGTAAAACCGCCTTACTATAATATGGCACCAAAATGAGACATTAAAAGCCACAATAAATAAATCCACGCATAATTTACGAGACGCCGAAAAAATCAAATCATTCCTGCCAAAAACCATAGCGTCAATTTTGCCATTAAATCGTGAAGTGTAAGGCAGGAAGACAGGCAATGCATTCCAAACCACATTCCAGTACTCTTACGGGGCTGCATTCCCTTCATTGTGCCCCGCCAGAAATGGCTCGCCGGGAATGCACCAGGGATCATTTCACCGGAATACTCAGTTATGAATGTACACACTGAAGAAATTAACTCGAGGAGTTTATTCGAGCACTGTTGGCTACATTATGGTTTAATAAAAAAAATATCGAAAGAAAACCTCATTAGCGTCTTTTTTGTACACAAGCAGAATCTTATTGGGATATTATCAGCACTTAGCAGCAGAAGTACCACCGCTCTTATAGCCTTCGGTCCAATAATGTTGAGGTTTATGGACCAGCCATGCTTATCTACCGGGATCATTTAGTAGCGTAACGTCCTTTGATTCCTATCTGCATTCAGCACTGTTATTGCCAACCATGACCTATATAGAAGGCAATCAATTATAATTTGTGCCATAAACGGCGAGACTGCAAGTTAATGTGCAACAGTAAAGCACAACAGAGACTCGAAGTGAATGCGCAGTTCATTCTTATCACGGAGCGCGGCCGTATCAAAGGGAATGGCAGCGGTAACGATTTAATTTCTTGATACTATAACAACAAGGCTCACAATCAGTTGTTCTATACTTTATTCAGATGTGGGTGCAACTGTGCCCTTTGACATGGACGAGTGTTGGTAACTTTAGTCCTTAAATACTTGGGCTTTGAGTTCAATCTTACGCCACACCAGTGCATTTGTAGGTCGCAGATATTGCACAGAAGACCTTGTGTAACAGCAACTCTGTCGTGCGAATACGGATGCAGCGTTAACAAGGTAGAGAAAATTGAATTGAAACTTGCTGGCAGGATACCTTCTCCGTATATTGCAAAATATATTTGATCACTATTCAATTACATTAATATATACGTCAATATGTGTAATTACTTGTTATTGGTATAGCAATTCTAGTGAATCGATGAACACGGGTTTTTCCAAATTGTTACAGTACAGAGTCGAAAATGTACAATGGTCGAAACAATTTCTGTGTTTCAATTCAAGCAAGGTCAGAGTATGAATATTTCTGAAGTAGGTCGGCAACGTCTTTTGGTGCATTGGACTGATTCAGATATTGTGGGAAAGTATTATGTTTCTAACACGTTCCTTGATATTATCAATTCAAATAAATTCAATAAACTTTAAATCGTAAATTGAACGTCTTTATTGTTTTTGTTGTCGTAAAGGACGTAAGGGTCTGTCTAGTTACATTTTGAGTCTCCTCGATTGTTCCATGATGACCAAGATCCGAGATCAATTTCCATATATACTTTTCCAAGAGTTAGTCGAGTAAAATTCATTTTAAAACTGTGCTTTTGTTTGACCCTTCATTTAGAGTCGTTTCTCACCAATGTTACTGAATATAATATTATCGAGAAAAGAACAGAATAACTATCACTATCTTAGACCAGATCAAATACGTCGTTTATTCACATATAAAATATTTTTATATACTTAATTTTAAATGGCGCGGTGTCAATTGGTTACTTTTAAGGGCGGACATAGTTCGTGTATTGCAACCCTCGTTGATTGCAACTAGTAAAACTACCAAATGTATTATTTAATAATCAAGCTTGAGGCATTTACTAACGACCCAGAAGCAGTTTTTAATTGATTTATTATATAGCGAGTGATACTTACTTAAGTACGGGTATTTCAAAACATATTAACAACCTACTTCAACATGTTACCGAGAACTACTTTTATAGCTATATACTTACAATATAAACATACCTAATATCGGTGTGAGGAAGTCATGACATTCAGTAATAAACTTGTTTTCATTTTATTTCGTAATTTAGGTATCCGATAGTTTAAATAAAAACGTGTCGAGGATATATCTACTTGGGTATCTACGTATACTTAGTTCTTACGTGAATTTTTCTTCTGTATTAAATTATTTATTTATGCATCCGAATTTTGAATGAAAACAATACAATTGTAAACATATTTGCCGATAACTTGACACCGATAATATAGTTCTATATTTTTCTCTTAAGACAGCTCAGTAGAGTCCGATATAGGTAAATAGTCCTCAAACACACTGTAATAATAACACATGTAGACAAACAACGATATCCGATTTTACTTAATTACATGCGCAGCTGATGAAGCGACAGATATTCCAATAAGTTATTGAAATGTTATCATTTTCTAAATTCCGTAGCGAGACTGACGAGTTTAAAATTATAGAGTCTCGTCCGCCCTATCAATTCGTCCATAAAATGTTCACATGTGTACGTATAAGAATTCAGTGTTGTGTGAGTGTGCGTTTGTATGTTGACTGTGACGCGTGTTTTGCCATGTGTTCATTGTTTTGTGAACTGTACAGATCCTTACCTTCTTTGGGAAGAAGATTTTGGGTTTTCCAGTGTATGTGGAATACGAAGCCATGTTATCGACTTTGGTCACAACCATAATTCGGTAAAAATCACTTATTCCGTCACCAGTAAACACTAACCGAAATGAGCAATACTTTACGTATACAAATAATTCTTTGTGTTTTCGAGAATTTTCGATGATCACGTGCTGTACTGAGAGAGTGAATTGATAGTGACACTTTATGATTACAATCGTTCCGTTCGCATCAAGATTGCTATAATATTAATTTGTATCGATTTGTATTTTGTCGTTATATTATAGTTTTAATCCTTGGACGCGGCGCGCCCACGTCACCGTCGTCGCGACGGTGTGTCTCACACGCTACTACTTGCAAAGATTTGAACCGTCCACACCAACGAACTATAGAGGGGCAAATACGAGGCACTCATACAATATCGTAGTCACATCTTAACCTCGCGGCGGTGGTTCACAGCCTGCGAAACGAACGACGCTACGCGCTGTATCCTTTCAAACTGAATTGTAGTTGAGTGCAACAGTTGCTTTTATCAATTTTGGCGTCTTCCCCCCGCAGATCTATCTCTCTCTTTCCCACTTAAGGTTCAGACAGCTCTTTAGATAGAGTCGGCACATACGTGTCTCACTAACACATTCACATACATTACATAACTACAGCGATAGCAAGTATGTATGAGTGTAAGATATAGCGTATGGCAGACATTACGTGGAGATAATACATACCTATTGATGGTAATTGTGGAGGATATTATGGTGTTTGGCATAGACACTGTAGATAAAGCATGTTTTCGCAGAATTCAGTGTTATGAAGGCTAGATCAGACGCATAGAGTATTCCTAGCATTTATGATTGATAACCCTTAAGATGCGACACAACTATAAGCCAACCAAAAGTAAGGTGCATTGGTGAAGACAACCAAGTACGAGCCCAAAAGCCTAACCTCCAAGCACTCGATGACTGCCAATAAATTAACTTTTATGTGACAACGGCTCTGTTTTTATGGTCGACAAACGGCGCTTTTTCGTGGGGGAACTTTTTTCCAATTGCTTAAATGCATTAGATATTTGAAAACAAAACTTAACGCAACGTAGATATACCACCACGCCTCAAGGAATTCCGTCCGAATTTCCTATTCCGTTTTGGACTAAAAATCTCTTTCGCTACATACTTGTTATACAAATATGGTCAATTTCGAGCTCTTAACCAGACTTCATTGGTCGTCATCGCAAAAACCTATGTTCATAAAGTTTAAATTGTGTATAAAGTGATCAAAGCGGGAAGTACGGCTGGATGACGAGTCAGTCCAAATGAATAAGGGGACAGGTTTATTTTCGTTTTTGTTGAGATCACAGGGGGAGGTATCATAGGTGGTGTTCATTGGCGCCTGTTTGGAAATAGAAAGCAGTGACACATCACGACGACGGCAGCGGCGAGACGCCGAGACCACTGCCGCCTATGTCTTCTGGCGCCGAGTAAGATTCATGCGGACATGATGTACGAGTATTTCTACTCTTTTTGTGACAGTTACTTATACATGCCCTACATGGATCAGTGCAAATGCTTAAATGTTCACAAGAACGTTATATAACTAACTCATGCCGAATACAGAGTGTCAATTAACTCTGTTCCCGTGCAATCAATGCAGGCTCATAGATGAATGGCGCCAGCGTTAGCCATTAAAAGGCCAAGATATCCAGATAAAGGATTCCTGATAAGCTTCGTGACTTTCTGTAAAAACTGCATGCTTTTTTGTTGTTTTTGTGTGATGCTCAAAATTTTGTCAAAAACCTTTGGATATTTGTGATTTTGTCTTCAGATTTTTGGATTAAAAAGTCTTTAAAAGTCCCAAAATTCGTGAGTATTTATGGAAAATTTCAATCATTGTAAGGCTTCAGTAACAAGCTTAGGAGATAATTTTTCTAAAATATGTCTGCTGTCTGAAGAATCTTACACAGGGCTAAAGCCACACCTCGCTACAATATTGTTCACTTTAGTAGTCCCACCTAGCTAGTCAGAAAAAGAGCGATTATTAATTCAAAATTACCTTAGTTCTTAAATTAACATATTCTTAACTGTACTCGTAATTTCGAGATTTTTTGAGTTGGTTGATAGAGGAAATTTTATCCGGATCAGTATACCTAATAAAAAAGTCGGATTATTCTGAATACACTTTTCTTACAGCACGCCTAAAGTCTGTGTGTTTTTATGAGACCGCCAGAAGCTGAGAAGGGAACGTTTCATTAATTTCAGTGGTAGTGTAGAAAAAAGCAATGAACGACGCAAATAGAACTTTAAATGGTTACAATTTATTATTTAATTAGCTGTTGTTATTCGGAACACCAACCTTACGGCACATATGTCGAGACTGCTTATAGAATAGACAACTCTATAACACAAAGTACCAAAAGCACTGTACTACATAACGACGTACGCACGCTTTGAAAGATTACAAAGTAACATTTAAGTTAATTTAGGTATCAACAAAATTGTTGTCGCTTATAAGTTATATCCAATTCGTTCACAAACAATAAATATTACGCTTTACCTAAATGTATGTGTTACTTAAAAGATATTCCGTGACGGAATTATAACTGGCACCCACCGTTATTGCATTTGATAGAAAGGAGACTTACCTGAGGCATAATTTTCGTGCTATACTGGATGCAGAACGAGTTTCCTTTTAAGCACCATGTCACTGTCTTCTTAAATTTCATATTGTCCAAATAACAAATGTATTTATATCCCTATCGCGCCCGTACACTGCACATTTGCATACGACCGCATCAAATAATACCCCTCGCCGCTCTGCCGTCGACGACCAAGAAAATAATCCGCATAATGCATTATATCAAAATCAGCGCAAATCATTTACACGACCGACTTTTTTATTCGACTCTGCACTTTGCTCTCCCGCGCTATGCAAATAAATGTAGGTACATCGACACATGCTTTTCCCATTCAAATATTAAGCTAAATATGTGAGTTTTAGGACTTTTTGTTATCATTGCCATTATGCCGAAATTAAGTTTCACAGGAAAAACTCGAAATGCCATTAAAGATTATCACGAGTCATTTAGTCCGTTACCAAGTATGGGAAACAGAGTTATTATGCCAATTTCATCATTGACGAATTAACTTAATCAACATATACTGACCTACCTACGTAAGCAGGTAGTATAACTTGGCCAATGACACCAATTTAAAAATCAACCAAGTCCAAATGCTGGGACTGTTGATTAATTATATCCAAATTTGCTTTAGTTACGATACCTCGCGATAATTTGTAATGTTTTTCTACAGATAGTGAAGACAGGTACGCCTCCGAGTCCGGTCAATGCACCGCCGACACAGAATATAAGACATGCTTTAAAAATACATGTGTACGATATTTACACTGTTTTGAGCAGTGTGTGTACCATTCGGTAGTACTTATAGCGCATTGGACTCAATAGTGCACTATATCAATCTGACACTGACAGGTCAACAAAATTAATATCTTCTCCCGAGTGTCAGCACAAACATAGCAGACTGGAAGTACCAACCACCGTTTATTGGTAAAAGTTATGTCATACAAGCAAATAAGAAACAAAAAATACATTTCCAGCTATACCGCAGAATACCTACTTCAAACACTTCTCTTAAGGATGGTGAGGACTAAGAATCGAGGAATCGAATTAGTTTCCGAAATCCGTCAACTTGATGATCCCTGTCCTATTTATTGCATGTAGGACTTTCAATAGTTTTGGTAGATATAGCAAAATGACATACCTAAGAGAAGTCTAGAGAGAACTGGCGCTCTTTTCTGCCCACCCCGAGAGAGACTCGGCATGATGATACGTACAGTATGTATCAAAAGGAATTAGTTTTAAGCCCTGATTACTTGAAGTTGTATGTTGGCGTTTACTCGTACACGCACGTTGTTCATTAATTGTTTACTTTTCGAGTCACGTTGACAAGACATTTTATAAGAAGGTAACTTTACTATCCGAGCAGTGGTAGGTAATGAGTATGGAAGTATTTCGGTCGATATAAAGATCGGTGCAAATAAATAATGTAAAGCTCAAGGTTTATATCTGAGTGGTTGTGTGTAAGTATGTAACTTCGCACATAAAATACTGAGCCGATTACATGAAATGTAGAGTTCTTGGATGCAGATCTAGTGATCTCCTTGAATTAACAACTTTGGGAAGATGGCGAATTTCATTCTGACTTCTACCATCTCATCACTTCATCCATCATTCATTGTGTTGCCGTGTTTTAATAACAGGGTTTTATTAAATATGGCAACACTCTGTTAATTTATTGGTTTTAAAATCCATTAAATTTGTTGCTATGGGATTTAAACTCCAGCAGCACTTTTCAATAGGTGCTCTGTGTCAATTTAATAACTTATGCGTACACGTTATGCGTGACTGCAAACTATGCTATAAGGTAACGAAAATGATTGCCAACATATGTAAATAAAGTATCGTTTACACAAGGTAATTGGATACTGTACAGAGGCCCCAAGACTCGTGGGAAACGTACAAAATTATCTTCTTTAGGGAAACTAGACGTAGACATTTATTTTTGACACGTATTATCATGTTCACAATGATAACACTTAACTTCACGATAATTAGAACGAGCTAATAACCGGGAGCATGTATGAAGAGACCAATGAATGTAAATGAAGCGAAAGAGGTCTGCAAGTCTAGAGAGAACGCTCTACTCTCTCTCTGCCTTCCTCGCAAGAAACGGCGTAATTATTTGTATGTATGTAATTTGGTGTGTGTAAAAAGTGTGCTTGAGTAAAAATTCAAATATAAGATTATAAAGCAGTTGGTTGACCTGTGTCGTTCTTGTAGTCTTGTGTAGAGAAAGTTTTATGCTGTAATATAACCTGGGCAAGTATTTGATTTTGCCATTAATAATTTATGATTCACAGAGAGTCCTCAGAAGGGTCCCTGAAGAGGTCAAAGTAACATCACCTCTAATCTCATCGGGATTAGAACCTGCAATGTTAACCTTACTGATGAATACATAAATCATACGGCTACACATAGTGCCATCCGCGAAGATGCGCCCCACCAAACATCTATTTGAGAGGGTCGGGATGCGGGGAGTATGACCCGGCTCTATTTATTGTAGGGTGCGTGTCCTCTCGTAGGTAATCAGTGAATACTGAAAATACTCAAACATTAGTGGAAGGTTGCACAATTACACTTTAAACTATAGGGTAGATAGTAGGCCGCGTCTCGTCGTGGTTGACACTGTCTATACTAAGGTTCAATGCAGCCTTTAAATTTAATATTACATATATAATAACATAATAACATATGCCTTAGGTGTATATATATATATAGTCCATGCTTATCTCGTAGGCACGTGCTCTTAATGTCAACACTGACAAAAAGGTGTTGGGTATCGAGGTAATGCTGACAATATAAAACTGTCTGCTATGTACATGCTTTACAAAGAACAAAGAGAAAAATACGTGAATTAGATCAAATTAACAGAGCCGCTTACCGATGTTAATTTGAACTAATTCGCATACATTTTCTTGTACTATAAATAGTGTATGTGGAAAGCTAGAGTGTTAAGTAGTCTAGATTTACCTGGACCTAAAAAGAAGACTGCACGTTCGTTGATTTCCATACTGTTTTGACTAAAGAAAATCAAAAAAATAACATACACATTGTTAAGTAAGGTTTTCTCCGAGCGGTAAGTAATAGGCCGTAAAATGAGATGCCGCTTTACAGATGTCTCATCGGTATTTGTCTCTTCTTAAATCTTTGAAAGGTATACAAAACTTAATATTTTTTTTTATCTTTTCATCCCACCTAGCAGAACATAGTAACCACCATCACTAGTATTATTCAAATATGTGTTGCCAGTGCGGATTATCCTTATAACTTCTATAATAAACTTCTTAATTTTTTAAGAAGGTTGAGTAGACTGGGGCTTAGGGCAGCAAAGCCTTACTTAAAGTTTTACTGGCGACATCTTAGGAGCTACCCTTTTTTATGTCTAGGAGAAATTAAAATAATCTATCATTTTAATTTCTCCTAATTCCATTGTAATATTCCACCAAAAATTTAATGTAGGTATATAGGTGAAAGTTAGGTAAATAGTGTAGGCTAGTAGAGGGCAGTGAAATTTGAATGGCCTTCTGGCGGTAAAAGTTTGGAGCCCCTACTATGTTGATCATCACTGAATCACGCGTTTAATAATCCAAAGCTAAAAACCCATATCCGGTGGTTGCAACAACGTCACGGATACGAACGCGGATCCTAACCGGCTTGGAAAAGTTACCTAGTGACGCGTTCCTGCTCTCACGGCATTCCCCTTAATTACAGAACGATCGATACGATGACACACAAACACATATCATCCCGCCAAGTCCCTGACGGCGTAGGCAGAGAGAGTAGAAGGCCAGCCTGTCTTAGCTTGCAGACCTCTTTCTATTTACCCATTCATCAGTCTCTACATACACGCTCGCCGGTTTCGACTATTCTTGACGAAGCCATCTTTAAGTGTTAGATCTTTAGGTCCTTCCTACCTCCGCTTCTTTTTTCTAATACACTTTCGCGTTATATACCTGTTTCGTCAATATTTTTTCACTCAACTTTTCTACATGTCAAAATCAAATAATCACATCATCCTTCAAACCAGTTGCATGTTTTATTTTATAAATTGATATATGAAGAGCCGTGGTGGCCGAGTGGTTCGAGTAGTTGCTTGCAACATAAAAATCGCAAGCTCGAATCCCGACTGTACCAATGAGTTTCTGAACTTAAGTACAGTGATTAGTCATACGAACCATACGGTGAAGGAAAACATCGAGAGGAAACCTGCAATACGCCTGAGAAGCAATTCAAGGGCGTATGTATAGTCGTGCTTGAGTAAACGCGATGGACTCGCTATGTGTCACGTTGGCACCTAAAATATATCTCTACCGGAAAGTAGGTGTGTGGGTACTGCCTATACACGTCTGCCTATCCCGGGGACCCTTGTGGGTAGGCACGAGGCTCGTGTGGAAAATAAACAATCTTGATGTTGATGTGAACATAGCAATAAATTATCGAAATATATAAAGGTGTAGAAGCGTATACATATCATCACGCCGAGTCCCTCACTATACATTATCAAAATATTTTTATTCTATTACCAAACGCCTCTAATCATAACATACACCAATCAACTTACACAAACATTCCAGGCTAGCTATGTTAGTAAATGTAGGGTCATCTAACCAAAACAACACGCTCGTTACCACGGTACACTGACATCTAGAACCTACTAGAACTTACTAGGTACTATCACATTGACACCTGTGTTCATGTGCTCACTGCTGGTGATGTGATGTTTCTTGATCGTATACATTCCCAAAGCTTCACGCCATCCCCCAGGGGTAGGCAGAGGTGTAACGCCGGAAATATGATTCGGTTCAAATGTGACGAGTCTGCCACAGTTTCCAAAGCACAATTACTAACAGAAACGCATTTTTAAAGGCAAGCACAAATTATGACAAGTTTGTTCATATAAAAATTTTATTTTATGCTCTTATCTATTCTCTGCCACCGCACCCAACATGAGTACCACCGAATCCACCACAATTACCTCAGTATCCACGACCACTCCCGAATCCTCGCCCACCAAACCTTCTTCCAAATCCAGAACCCACTCCGCTCCCGAAAATATTCACGGGTGGGTTTGGATAGCGACGTCCATAGTGCCGTTTCAATCTTGTTAAGGACTGATTTGATGGTTTGTCTTGCCTCGACCTCGAGGTCGAGGTCGAGGTACACCTGACAGTATAGTCTATAATACATAAATTACAGGTTCAATATTAGAATTAACAATAGGTTTCAGTCCGATACGTCATTAATATTTCATTGTTGTTAAGTCCAGTGGCTATATTCTACGTAACTTTTTTTAATATTGATAGATTCAAGCATTTATTTTCCCCTGTCGTAACCTCTTTGTAATCCTTACTTAATATTATAAATGTGAATGTAAGTTTGTTTGTTACGCTTACACGTACAAACTACTTAACCGATCATCATGAAACTTTGTACACATATTCTTGGAGGTATTAGAAGTAACATAGGATACTTTTTATAGAAAAAAAAAATTTACGAAAGTTAAAAAAGCCGTCCTCGCCGTCGAAGTCGCGGGTACAGCTAGTGAGTATGTAATTACTAGTCTTCATTGGAAGATTTTACTGGTAGTATCTTTGTTGAAACGACATTATATATGTAGTCATAGAGCCACTATTTATTATCTTATATTATCTTCATATAGCAGTTAAATCTGCAGGGGTCAACGACCACTTCTTATATGTATACATATTTATTGACAATGACGTGTGGATAGCCGAGAAAAGAAAGCAACGAAACTTGATACAAGCCACGTGGAGTTACACGTAGAGATGGCGAGTAGATAAACAAATATACCTTTGAAATAAACTTAGAACAAACAAAGTACATATGAATTGCTTTGACAAACAACTTAATGGACACATGGGGCATTTCAAGCTAAGCGGACAGAAAAAAACAAACGGTTCTAGATTTTGGAATAAAAAATATGGGCATTTTTTTATTCACAGAAATTTATTGATCACCTATAAAAGCCCCCATTCCAATCCCGCCAAGTTTTACTATCGCAACAAAAAG
The DNA here is from genome assembly GCA_016069955.1 of Drepana arcuata. NCBI lineage: Eukaryota > Metazoa > Arthropoda > Insecta > Lepidoptera > Drepanidae > Drepana > Drepana arcuata. The sequence continues at coordinate 143,771 of JACCPG010000235.1, forward strand.
TTTTTATTTTTATGTTCCGATATCTCATCTACCTCCTCTATATCGAAATACATCGAAATTGGTTGAATGGTTTAAGCGAGATAGATTACCCATTGTACATATTCGTTTGGATGGTAGTTATATAATATTTACAGAATACGAAACAAATGGTGTCTGCGGTTTACCAGGCTTTCAGGATCACTATTGACTGAACTGGCGTAAGGGGGACTCATTAATTGCTTATGATGTCCTTGTACTAGACGACAGACGTTCCATTAAATGGTCAAGATACAATAATATGCCAGATAAAAAAATAACTATAACCAATGAATGAAGACTTAATAAATTGTTTTTTATGGTTCCCACTGACGTTTCTTCCGCTGAAGTTGCAACAAAGTAGACGGTTACAAGGATTAGTGCAAATGAGCACGAAGTATCTACCGCTGAACAGGACATCCCAATAGAGTGGACATAAAGTTATTTGTTTAAGTTTAGTGCCTGCCCACGGAGCATGCCCTCGGCTAAATTACATGCCATGTCTCTATACATACTGACCTCTTTCATGTGTTGTTATACGTTTGGTTATCATTATATATGACGCGTTCCCTACGGCGAATGTGGCAACGTTTAAAAGTGATTATCGACCTGCAATGACTTTGTTACGAGACCTTTTTATATCATCATCATAGTAGCAAGCAGCTTCCTTCAACCAGCTGCTGGGTAAGGCTGGATAAGGCTCTTTCATGGCGATCCAGTGCGAGTTTCATTCAGGTCTTCCCAGCATTCGTCTATATTATCGTCCCACCGATTGCGAGTGGGCGTAAATAAAAAACTTTTCGTCTAAGTAGTAAGTAGATATTTGAATAGTGGAACGACCTGGTCATGCAGTTGGTTGGAAGTAGCGCTGAATCGTGAGGATAGAAAAAGGACGATGGATGTATTCATCGTCTATATGTATGTATATCTGTCGTATTTCCACTCTTGAACAATTAGGGCACTTTATGGTAATGCCCCAGTAATACCTTGCGTATATTTCGCTATCGCTGTATTTTATGTAACGTGCGTGGTTTTGGGAGATCCTGTTAGCCTGAGACTTGGTAACCTGACTAACAATTTCTGAATTACTACGTTCAATTGTTATTTTCCTTCTTCCGACATGTTTCTAGAACTGAAGTATTTATGAATGAATGTGTAATTGTACCTCTTATCATTCCAAAACACAATGAAAATTATCGTAATTTCTGTGAATCATTATTTCAAGTATTTAGCGTTTTCCTTAGCATTGAAACTTGAATTCCAACAGCGGTGTTCCACTTAAATTATGCACATGATGTAAATATAAACGAAATGTAATCAATTGCGGCAGATAAAGTAACAATGTCGGATATTCAGTCTATGGATAACACATAAATGGAGTGAACGATTCCCGGTAAAGATAATGGTCGCAAGCCCCTTTTGATAAAATACCTTAGTTTACAGCGATAATAGCAATTTACATTATGCGATAATTAGTACATTCAAAAGTTGTAAGTAATCCCACTAGGATTCCATTACTCAGTACTTAAAAGTCTTCATTTCTACTCTACTTTACCTTTACCTGTTTTGAATAAAGCGATGTTTTGGACATTGAAATAATACAATAACTTCTTAATCTTCATGATAAATTAGGCTCCATTTTTAGGTTCCATTCTTTAAAGTGAATATTACTTTTATAAAAAGGAATCTTATTAAATAAGCGGCAGAATTTTGTTATTGATTTATTATTCACGTTTTTCACGCCTTCATAAACGACTTCGAGAAGAAGTAGGCAGAGATAACGATTGTGTTTTCAAAAAGTTACTATGTACCTGTTACATAATATAGTTTGGTTCGGTGTTAGCAGTATAAGTATATTGCATATATAAGTATATAACGTATAGGTAAGTAACGCGTACAGAGTACTGTCAGAATTGTTACACTTATCGACATGAGTGTACTATAACCTAGATAATAATGATGAATATCGCTGTATCAGATGATATATATAACAAAGTAGTCATTTTAAGACACGTTACTATAGGTAATGATGACGTCACAAAATAAATGGAAATGGGTTATTTTAGTAAGTTCACCTGTTTCTTAGTAGTTACAATATTGTGATCTTGATAAAGACATGTAGATAATAATTTGAGGAATGTCAGTGATTCACCCAGAGGAATGACTTAATGTTGTCATGGTCACACCATATTCGTTGACGTAATATTTAAGAACATCACTGACTTGTTATAATATCTTTCCAGTTTAAAAAAAATCATACCAAAAACCCGTGTATGGTTTTTGTTAGGTATGCATCATATATATTTCATCGTGCCATCATTGTTCCATCGTGACCGAATGGGTTAAGTAGAAATCTGCCGAGTTAAAATTACAGGCACAGATGCCAGTACCAAGGAAATTAACTGTACTGAGATCTATCACAGCACGATATTATCAGTGAAGGCATACATCGTTGGCAGAACTGTCACCTGTCACATTAGCACCTCAATATATAACGTTACTCTTCAGTTTCTAATGATAGTGCTAGCAGTAGCCAAGTCGTTAAATAATGTGCTAAAATGATGAATCACTTAACATAAAACCTTATTAAATTTCCATTACTAACCTTATTGTTAAATTGGTCACTCAATTAAAGCTTACTGCACGATGTGACACCAAAATAACGCACTACGTACGTACCACAATTTACGGGACACCGAGAAAAATTGAATCATTCATTTGTCGATCAATCATAATATTAATAAGTATTTTATCAATGTATTTATGTTAAATCAAATACCGTACGCGTTGCGCGGCTTTCAAAGAAACCATACAACTTCATTGACGAAACAGAGCGACAAGTCTTTCCCGATCTATTTCAGGAATAGAATCGCCCCGCTTATAAATTGGCTGGTATTGTCGTGGGATTTGTCTATTTCACATTCTATACGACATGAATACGCCAATGCAAAGCTGCAAGAATAGACGAGTCGAACATAGGTCTACAATTAGCTCCATCTAACCTCACCAACTGTGTATTATAAAAATCTGACTAATTATGGGAAGAAACACTGCTCTAGAGCGCTCTGCTAATTTTGATTGTCAAAATAAATCCGGGCACTCAAGAACGGGAATGTCAAGAGTTCTCGAAACTGCTGAGCATGTATGAAGAGACTGATGAATGTGGACGAAGCGAAAGACGTATCTAAGTCCAGAGAGAACTGGCGCTCTACTGTATCTGCCTGTCCCTTTAGGAACTTGGCGTGATGATCTGTATGTGTATATGTCTAAGTAAATCCAATGGTCCGTAGACTAGCATAGCACTATGCGGAAAGGCAACATAAATGTATGAGTCGATCGCGCCTACGTGAAATGCTTTGCAAATTATTATCAAACTTGGGAATATCGGTGACTTGACGAGAAATAAACCTCCATTTACCTGTTAAGTGCCCGCCTTGTGTGTTTTCTTAGTACTTGAGTCACAATCATATTGCATGTCAAGAACGCAGGAAAGTTAGCTCATCCTAGAATTTTATAATACCTAGTAAGTTCAAATTTTACCTAAAAAGGTGTAATATAGTCGCCAATGTCACATAACTACTTCGCTATCAACGCTTTCTGATTCACGGTATTAGTCAAGTTTATGGTAAGGCGGGCAAATGTTTACTTTGTTAGTAATATAATGAGCGCCTTGTGTTTTAGGTAACTATTGCAATCGTGTGTCAAAATGGTTAACATATTTCTACATACATATATATACTGATAGTAATAGCTAAAATACATATGTAATTATAGCAATAGCACATCATAGTAAGGATCAGGTCCGAACTAAACCAGTCTTCTAAAGTTGGTCTTGTCAACTTATTTACACAAATAAATGCATCCTTATATTCTAGATGAGCCACGCGATTTCGTCCAAATAATTTTTTATTTAATTTGTGTTTTTTTTCTGACACAAAACCATTAATTAGTTTTTATCTGTACTTAATCGCTATCCCGATACACTGATATTGGTCAAATATTTTACCTGTAAGTATTTAGTTATACAATTGTCTTTTGTAAATACTGTTAATTGATGTTATTATAAATAAAGGAATCTAGCTAATAATCTATCTCTGTGCCAAATTTCATTTAATTCCTTTCAGCCGATCTAGCGAGATTAAGTAAAGATTAAGACACTAACTTTCTACATTAGTAGGATCTAGACGCCTACGCGGAGGCTGAGGTGAAAGTACGCACTAATTGTCGCCGGAGATATGCATATTTAGGTCCCAAAGTGTCAGGTTTCTAGCCGCCCTTTCTTGCTAACATATAGTATGTATATGAATTACTTAACCAACGTATAGAGGTTTTATTCATGATTTTTTCCTTCAACGTAATTCTAGTCTCGATTCGAACTTGCAATCTTTACTTTGTAGGCGACTACTTAAGCTACTCACTGCCACGGCTCTTACACAATACATACATTAAATGTCAATTTAGTGCAATACCGTTGGCGAACCTCGTGCGAGCACTAAATACATTAGTTTTGTAATTTCTTCGTTCAAGGAGCTTAGACTTTTTGAACGACTTATTAACTTGCCTTTACATTAATGGTAATTTAACCTTTATATAGTTACAAATAAATCATTCAAGTCAATACTCCTTTTACAGAGATATGAATAGAAACATTATTGCCTTTAGAGAGCTTAGGACGCTAAAGATGGATATACATATGAATAATTTATCATTATAATTGATTAGTTAATGATTTTTTCACACTGGCCATGAATAAGAATTTATTCTACGGGTTAGGAAATGGTTAGAAGAAATCTTTGTCACTAATTCATTCATTACTAATGTTATTTATATTAGAGCTTACATATTATCTCCACTTAACGAATCGATTTAACCTCTTTGTTAGGCGAGCGATCGTTTGGGCGGTTTGGGATTAGGAACATTATAATAATGATGAAGGAAAACATCGTGAGGAAACCTGCATACGTCTGAGAAGAAATTCAAAGGCGTATGTATAGTCGTGCTTGAATAACGGCGATGGACTCGCCATCTGTCACGTTGGCACCTAATATACCTCTGGCGGAAAGTGGGTGTGTGTATTACCCATACACCTACGCCTACCCCATCGGGGACCCATGTGGGATGGCGTGAGGATATATTATTATATAATAATGATGAAAGTCGAAAGAAGTATTAAATTTATTTCCTACCATATGCAGGTTTTCGACCCAAATATTGCTGTTTTGAATCCCGACTGTATCAATGAGTTTTTATGAACCTAAGTACGGTGATTAATCATAGTACAAGATTTGCGGTGAAAGAAATCGTAAGTTAGTCTGCACCTAATGTTTAGGAAGAAATTCATAGACGTTTGTAAGTATGTAAGCTTGCTTGACAAATGGCGAGGTGTCATAATAGCATAAATATATCTCCGGTGAAAATAGGGTGGTTTTAACACCCTGTTTTAAATATATATGGATTCACTATTCGACCTATAAAACGAAAAACTGTAAGCTAATTCATGGCATGTAGAAATAGCGTCTATAAAGAGACGGTTGGTTTCGACATTGCTATTCAGGGCACATTAACAATGGCTGTCTTTATTCAAAACTCCTATGGGAAATTACAACGTTAGCTATTACGATTGTTTATGTTATGATGTGTAGCCGTGGTGGCCGAGTGATACGAGTGTCGCCTGCAACGCAAAGGTTGCAAGTTAGAATCCCGACTATACCAATAAGTTCTTCTCACCCCTTCCTACAAGGGGTAGGCAGAGTGTATAAGTGAAAGTGGGTGTAAAGATAATACCCATAATATATCTCTGGCGGAATTTAAGTTTTCCTAACCTAATGTATCTGGATCGTAATATAGGTACAGTGATTAATCACATCACGAGCTGTACGGTGAAAGAAAACAACGAGAGGAAACCCTGCGTACGTTTGAGATGAAATTCAAAGACGTATTGTAGTTGAGCATGAGAAACGGCGATGGACTCGCAATCTGTCACGTTGGTACCTCCGATATATCTCCGATGGAAACAGCTTGTTTACACACCTACCCCTTCGGGGATACTTGTGGGAAAGCGTGAGAATATTTAAGTCGATATGATTAGATAAAAAACATTGAAAGCTCAATGTGACCTTTTGCATAAATCCCGCGCAATCTCAATCTCAGCAATTTTTAATGTAGGAGGAGGGAGGCGTTCAGGATATATTATATTATCACATACATGCATATCAACACGCCGAGTCCCTAACGGGTAGGCAGAAAGAGTAGAGCGCCAGTCCTCACTAGACTTACATACCTCTTCCGCTTCACAAATCTAACGAAATGGTGCTCATATAAATTGGGTTTTAAGGAGAAGAGAAGAGAAAGAGAAGAGTCATAACAACTACGTGCGTATATTTGGTTTCTTGCAGTATTCGATCATTCTTCGTTCATAGGAAGGTCTATCTATATAAAAATGTATGTTTGTCTGCATATCCTGGACCATATGGCTGGACCGATTTTTTGTTTCTTCAGATTTGCTCGAGAATGGTTTAGATTCACAATTAGGCCTGTTAGCCCACATAGATTACCCACCCAAGCGAAGCTGGGCGGGTAAATTAGTATATATACGTATGTTAATAATACCGAAAAAAATCTTACATGCATCATTGTAACGTACATTAATTGGCCACGTACAGAAATTGTGAATCAGGACTTTCCGATGTGTTGCCATTTACACAGATGCGTTTTTACGCTACAATATTAGCAAACAATGAAAATCGACTTATTGTAAGCGGTTGTCATGGCCTACAATTGCTGACCTGTACTACTCATTATTAACACTTAAAACGACTGGTTTCATAAAAAGTTTCATCCGATATTTGACCTTCTAAGTTTTATTTCCGGGGTAGAAAGAATCCGAAAGGGTCGTTATCCTTGGTCCTATCGATTTCAAAACCAACATTATTTATTTCGTTCATAATATATTCAGCTTTGCCCCGAAAGGAGCCTTTATCTTTATTAGAGGTACCGTCGATTTATATACCAAAATGTATCAGTAATGCCCCGTGGTTTTCCCCGCGTATAATTTGATTTCGTTGGTGTTAATCAAACTAAATATCGGTGCCAAATTTCATACAATTCCATTCAGCCGTTCTGATATGATTGAGTAACAAACATCTTCACCAACTTTGGCATTGTATTTTTAATATAAAAAGATCGATTCAGCGGTGACAAGAAATTTTCTCAGACAGACAAACAGAATGACTGAGCATTTAACACTAGCGTAAAATTTTACATCATTGGCAATTGTTTTCTTGAATAAAACATTTATTTCAAACACTACTTACAAATATTTTCAAAGCGTATTTGAAAATATTTGTAAGACATATGAGTATGGATAAATGGGCAATAAATAATAAATACAAAACCCTAGGATCGATAACCTGAACCTTCCGTGTAGAATGGCGGTAGTGTTATGAAGCAATGGCATGCATTTGTGGCGACAACGCGGCGCCCACGGCACAAAGGGTGCATTGTTCCATCGCCTCCCCAGTTTTCGACACACATTGTTGTTGCTTTATAGGCGTCTCTTTGATTAATTGGTGTTAAATCATTCTTCAATCTCTTGCTTTGTATTACGTATACGAGGAAAACGCTACTTAGAATAACAATAGCAATTATAATATATAGTCGGTTGTAAATATGAATGCATATATGTAATATTTCAAGAGCCTTGGTGGCCGAGTAGTCTTCTTCGAATCCCGACAGCATCGATAAGTTTTTCTGAACTTAAGTACCAAGATTTGTCACACCACGAGTTCAAAGGTTAAGGAAAACATCGAGAGAAAACCTATACGTTTATGAATAATTTCAAAGGCGCATGTATAGTAGTCGAGAGACAGCGACTTGCTAGCTGTCACGCTGCCTCATACATATAGGGATATCCGGCGAAAAGATTGGCTTCCCTTTTCGGGGACCCTCGTGGGAGGCGTGAAGATATATATTCAACGGCCCTTCATCTTTTTGTACTATAAAGATGACTAGTAACCATGCGACTCAAGCGATGGTAGGTGAACACCGCGACTTATAGACGCAATCAATACGCTGAGCTGAGCTACGATTATTATTATTTTTTTTTTTTATACCACTTGGGTGGCAAACAAGCATGCGGTCCGCCTGATGGTAAGCGGTTACCGCCGCCTATGGACGCTTGCAACACCAGGGGTATCACTCGCGCGTTGCCGACCCTGCAGGAATCTTTTCACACCCTTCTTGAAGAACTCCATGCTGTATCCATTATTACTCTCGCGTTGACTTAATTATATTGAGTAGGATACTGAACTAGCAATTACGGGATGAACGGGCGCTCTTTTGACAGCAGGGCTTTTCTTGGGGAGTTCTGTAACCCTGACTCACCGCATAAGTGTCATTTGACTGCGATCTTCCCTAAGGTGAGGTACTGCCCCAGACCTGTCCAATGAACGGGAGATCCCGTTGCGTTGATTGAGAGATATTGACGATGTGGCATAACCATGTCCCAATACGGATTTCTTTTGGGAATTATATTAAGTAATGCAGATCAGATCCGACACAAATACAACGCCTGGCTTTTACTTGTCGGCAAAACATCGAGCGTAAACTTGATCCAGCTAAAATGCAAGGCACTCTATAATATTGAAAATGATTAAACATAAATTTGTGCATAAATTGACAGAATAAAAAAAATGTGAATACATATAACATAAATAATAAAAAAAATTGGTGAGTTGAAGAAAAAGTTGAAATAGTTTTCGTTAATTCTCTATTATACTGGCGAGAGTAAAGACCTTAGCAGGAGACATAAAGGGTCCGCCTTAACTTGTCCCTACAACCGCAATTTACGAATTAAATGACTTATTCAGAGTGGGATATCGCACGGGTTACTTCCAGATATAAACAAGGAGTGGGTATCCTTGTGTAATATATAGGTCGGTGAGTGTGTTAGCATTCCATGGTATTTTTGTATACGTATATAATTGGTATATAATTAATTACATTAGAGACATTACAGAACAATAGTATTTTTTTCCTTTTGGCTGGTTACATTCCGGCAATATCCGATACATTCCGCCAACATCCCACACGTCTGGTGATATTGTTATAACAAAAAAATCCCGCACAATTGTTTTTCATATTTCTTATTCTCATCACGTCTATCATTTCGAGGATTCACCATATGACCTGGTCACACGTGCCTAACTGTCCAAGTGACTCGGTTAATGCCCACGCGGCGGACATGTCACTCTTGCGCGTGCGCAGGGAAATTGAATAAAGAAGAAACATAACACCCGCTACTTACTTGGTGCCTAACTTCACTATGTACACGCGGGGCAATGATCTTTGTAAGCACATTTATTCACACATAGGAGGGTGATAATTATTTACTTATGACTTGTCTATGAATATAAGATACTAGCTGTCCCGCCCAGCTTCGCTCGGGTGAAAAAGATAAATTGCCCGTAGCACGATCGCAGCGCCACCTATCGGGTCCAATTTAATATAGCCTATGTTACTCGTAGATAATGTAGCTTTCGAATGGTGAAAGAGTTTTTAAAATCGGTCCAGTAGTTTTTGAGCCTATTCATTACAACCAAACAAACAAACAAAGTTTTCCTCTTTATAATATTATTATAAGATTATAAGATATAAGCGTTTACCTATTCATAAACAGGTCGCGTGTGACTCAAGCAGTCTGTTACAAGCATCAGTGTGTAAAGGGCGGACGTATTTCATATATTCATGTTATCACGCTAAGTTCATTACACGGGTTTGTACATTTTGAGAGAACTCTTAAGGACTGGTCGAAGTAATGTATATGTATGTATATATATATTATAGACACAATTATATATATATCCTCACGCCTTCCCACAAGGGTCCCCGAAGGGGTAGGCAGAGGTGTATAGGTAATACCCACACACCCACTTTCCGCCAGAGGTATATTAGGTGCCAACGTGACAGATGGCGAGTCCATCGCCGTTACTCAAGTACGACTATACATACGCCTTTGAATTTCTTAGACGTATGCAGGTTTCCTCTCGATGTTTTTCCTTCACCGTAAAGCTCGTGGTGTGACTAATCACTGTACTTAAGTTCAGTAAAACTCATTGGTACAGTCGGGATTCGAACTTGCGACCTTTGCGTCGCAGGCAACTGCTCGAACCACTCGGCCACCACGGCCTGGTAATTATATATATGTAAGTATCTAATGGGGTGGGCCTCTGCCGTCTGTAAGTCAACAAAACTGTTTCGTAGATTTAGGTAGAGACCTCATTCATACACCAGAAATTAGGAGTAGGGTATCGAGGCTCCGTAGCGGGATGGGTGTTGCATAGCTTACGATCTTATATATATAAAGAATAGCGTATCAGGCATACCCTGTTCTCAGAGTTTAGGCTTTTTATGAACAGAATCCGTTTAATAGTATGGACTAGAGGTAGAGGTTACATATATTGTTCGTTGGATGCAAATTGTGTCACAGCGATGGATTAACTTGTCGAGAAGGCAACATCCTCCAACAGTGTAAACACCGCCTAAGCCCCACTTCCGCTTGTCATTTGCTAACGTAGGCTAATCGTGGAATTACTAAATGAGCGATATAAATTATGGCTCATATAAGAGTCGTCTTCGTTCGAAAATAAAGAAATTTTAGAGATGTTTCCCTTTTGACCAATTACCAACAACATATAAGAAATATGCAAGTGTGTATGAAGACTGATTAATGTAGAAGAAGTTAAAAAGCTGTGTAAGTTAATGGAGAGAACTGGCGCTCTACTCTCTGTTCCTACCCCTTGAGGGACTCGGCGTGATGATATGAATAAGACTTCTAGCTTTTGCCCGCGGCTTCGCCCGCGTAGAGTTCGAAAAGGGAGCTCATGTACTTTCGGGATTAAAATGTAGCCTATGTCCTATCCTAGGTATATCGTCATTTCAACTTAGGACTAAATCAGTTCGGCCGTTTTGCCGTGAAACAAACATCCAAGCATACAAACTTCCGTCTTTATAATATTAGTAGGTAACATTAATAAACTTAGTCTTTATTCTCTAAAAAAGCCGTGGTGGCCGAGTGGTTCGAGCAGTTGCCTGCGACGCAAAGGTCGCAAGTTCGAATCCCGACTGTACCAATGAGTTTTTCTGATCTTAAGTACAGTGATTAGTCACACCACGAGCTTTACGGTGAAGGAAAACATCGAGAGGAAACCTGCATACGTCTGAGAAGAAATTCAAAGGCGTATGTATAGTCGTGCTTGAGTAACGGCGATGGACTCGCCATCTGTCACGTTGGCACCTAATATACCTCTGGCGGAAAGTGGGTGTGTGGGTATTACCTGTACACCTCTGCCTACCCCTTCGGGGACCCTTGTGGGAAGGCGTGAGGATATATATATATATATATATATATTTATTCTCACATTATAACTTATCATTGAATAGATGTGTACATTATTGAATATTTCACTCAAACGTGTCTCAAGGCGCGGAAGTGCTTTACGATACCAAATCGGAGTACCTACGTTAGCACGAATTTGCCGTTGTAAAACCAATTTAGCTTTTATGTTGGGCAAATTGTCTGGCATGTCTGCGAGCAAATGATGGATGTGGAAATGTTGTCTAGACTGGGTAAGTAGCGCAGCGGTTCACGAAAACTATTTCTACGAAGTACATTAATTATTATTAGATGCAAAGTTTTGTGGGCACGTTTGTTACACAATCACAGCTGATCGTAATTAGAAAAAAATTTACACATGGATAGGCTATTAGCTGGATTAACATAGAATAATATTCCAGAAGAAACCTACATATGACATCAATTTTATGCAGGTGAAGGCGCGGGCTATATTTAGTCCTATGCACAAAGTCCTACCTTGAAGATATATCTAAGTGACAGTGAGAACCGCATTATATTTTGTTAATTTTAAAGATGTAGTTGGAGAAATTTTGATCCGAATTAGATACTTTTTATTACAAGCGTTAGTTACAAGGCATGTACAGACACATGAACAGTAGTATTTAAAGGGCGTCTAGTCAAACGGGCGCTATTTTTGATACTCACGCCAATCTCGAAACGCAAATAAACTTTTAAATATGATTGACACTGCTTATTAAACGTACAGCATAATAAGACCTCGACTTTATTGTGATATGCGAAAAGCAACCCTATTCATTTGAGACACTTGATCATTGGGACCACACGCGGCATCAGGGCGAAGAGTCAAGTTATAATTGTACAACTAGGCACTGTTTCCATTAGCAAACCCAGTACGAACCGGTACCTGACGCATTTATTTAACTAGTTGCTTATGAAAATATCCTTATGAAAGTTTGAGGATGTTAGTTCGTCTTTCATGCAAAAACTATTGAACAGAATTAGATTAAATTTGGCACAGTGACAGATTTATTGATGTAGTGGATTAAAAATAATATTCGTCTTACGTAAAAAGTAGTAAAGAAAATTCATCTCGGAGATAAACCATACAGACGTATCAGGCCGAGTCCCTAAAGCTGATAAAGCATAGAATGTATTATTCCAGAAAAAATAATGAAACGAAATCTACCGATAAAATCCATATTTGCACGGGTAAAAGCTCGGGCATGTCTTGGTAGTACAATATTGAACTATACATATAAAGGTTCCTCTTGAATCACTCTATCTCAAAAGGGGCCCGGGATTGATAGGCAGAGTAGAGGCCAACGTAATTCTTTAGTATGATTAGAATTATACGTAATTCAAAGTTTTTACTCCAGCGATCTTCATTATTTTTTTATCTCCGATCGATCCAATTGTGAATCTAAACTATTCTCGTATCCCCCTGAAGACACACAGAAAATTTCATTAAAATCAGTCCAGCCGTTTAGGAGGAGTACACGTACAGTAGAATTATATTCATATATAAAATATAATAATATATCCTCACGCCTTCCCACAAGGGTCCCCGAAGGGGTAGGCATAGTGTATAGTTAATACCCACACACCCACTTTCCGCCAGAGGTATATTAGGCGAGTCCATCGCCGTTACTCAAGCACAACTATACATACGCCTTTGAATTCTTCTCAGACGTATGCAGGTTTCCTCTCGATGTTTTCCTTCACCGTGAAGCTCGTGGTGTGACTAAACACTGTACTTAAGTTCAGAAAAACTCATTGGTACAGTCGGGATTCGAACTTGCGATCTTTTATATTATCATTCGATCGATTATATTCATGAAGATATTAATATAGTAGGTACATACAGACACAACTCTTTAAAAAAATATTTAATAATAGCACGTACTTACGCATGTTACACGAAATGAATAACATAACAGGTCTGTTCAATGAAAGTGGCATCATTGCCAGATGTCTTGGCACTCTGCCGTGGTATCAACATTTATTTGTATTGATTTCACATATCACTAAAGGAACATAGTATTTTTATCGTTTAATAAAATATTTTGTGAGTAAACACATTAGCGTTCCGTAAATGTTTGCACTACATACAGACTAGTGATAAGTATGGATTACGTATGTTTGATTATTCAGTACAGTGATTACTCTCTACGAGTTTTAGGTGAAGGGAAACGTTGAGAAGAAACGTCTTCTACCACGTTGGCACCTAAATATATCATCATCATCATCACAAATTTAAGAGCTGGGCTCTTGTCGGCGTCTCTGATGCAGTCCCCTCCATTCGCTTCTGTCCAGCGCAACCTTCTTGACCTCCTTATACGTCATGAGAGACATTTTTTCTTTGATCTGACCCATGTATGCTAATCTTGGTCTTCCTCTTCCTCTCTTCCCCTCTACCTTTCCTTCTAAATGTTTCTAAAGTAGCTATCATGTCTTATAAGGTGGCCTATCATCTTTCCTCTTCTATTCTCGACTGTTTCCAGCAGAATTCTTGTTTCTTTGACTCTTTTCAGCACGGCTTCGTTTGTCACCCTTTCCGTTCAGCTGATTTTTTCCATCCTTCTCCAGCACCACATTTCAAATGCCTCCAACACCTCTCTATCCCTCTCTGTCATTGTCTCACAACCATATAGTGCAGTGCTCCAGATATACGATTTTATGAACATTTTCTTTACCCTTTTGGATGTGGGATGTAAATATATATCTCCGGCAAAAAGCAGGATACACTAAGCAGTTTATCCTTCTTTTTCCACCACTTTTCTACATGGAGTATGCGTGAATATAAAAATAAATTATTATTATTTTATTATATATTGTATTATTATATATAAAAATAAAAATTATAAAAATAATAATTCCTAGAGACAACTCCACACAAATTGACATAGTCCCAATTTTAGCACATAGAGAAAAAAAATATGATTAAACATTTAATACAATAAAAAAATACAAAAAAAATATTTTTTTATTGCAAGCCAGTCTATAGCTCAGTATCGTTGCTTTTTTTTTGTATCACAGTAAATATTCTGAATAATAAAGATATCATAGATAGACACATCATGGACACAGCCATTAGATCTCAGCGACGTCAAACGTGTTGCGCAAAGCGATGTACAAACAATCCATCATTGGTTCGATAACAAGCAATGAACATATAACGAGACAGTGTCACAACAGCCGTCAACAATGTGTGATGTTCTATTGGTAATCTTGGGGTATATCTGACGGCCCTAGTGTAGTGGTCAATGTTGGTGGCCAAGAAATTAAAGGGCACCGGTTTGATTTCCGCTCACGGCAGATATTTGTGAGATGAACACGAGTATTGGCTCTTTGGTGTCCATATGTATATGGACACCAAATCTATCTATATAAGTATGTATGTATATCCTTATCTAGTTTCCATAGTACTTACTAACTTTGCTTAGTTTGAAACTAAGTCAATTTGTGCCGAACTGTCCCAAGTTAGTACTTATATTTAACTAACACTGTATAGGTACCCACAAAATAACTATCGAGATTTCATCTAACGCACCAGAACAGCTATTTAGTGGGAAGCAGCGCACGATCGCGGGAAGTGGAAAGAGAGGAGAGAGTCATTTTCCTAGCGATAAGCCATTGATAGGTACAAAAAATCATAAATATGAAATTACGCGCAGATCTTGCTTTAACATCTTTGTTTTCGCGAACAGCAAGTACTCAAACCTAGCGAGCATGTTTAAAAGACTGATGATCTCTGTCAGTTTTCTCTATAGAACTTTCTTGTCTCTTTGCCAATACCTATAAAGAGGTTTTATTACAATAATTGGTAACAAAAACGAAACTTAACAGTTCATATTATGTGGGAAACTTCTTGGTAACAATATTTGATTCCAATTACAAAAACTAACAATGGCCAGACTCGCCCGTAAACATAATGGAGTAACGTTTGTTTATAATAAATAAGCCTTTAAATAATTAGCAATTCACGACACGACTGTACTTACATGTCGAATTACGTCATGTGCGTTATAAGAATAGTAAATTGCTAGTTTGTGTATCGATATGTTTATGGCCAGGATAAGTAGAGGTGACCGAGTGGTTTAAAGAGCCACTTGCGACGTCTAGATTCCAGGTTCAGACCTCAGGGCACAATGTACATATAAATCCAACAAATATTATAAATGAGAGTTTGTGAGGATTTTTTTAAATGGATTTGGATGAAATTTGACACAGAGATAGATGGAAAAATAAATATGTCAATTAAATAAAGTTTACATTGGTGAAACCGCGGGCACAGCTAGTACCTAATATATGTTTTTTTTTATTATTATTATCCTCACGCCTTACCACAAAGGTCCCCGAAGGGGTAGGCAGAGGTGTATACGTAGTACCCACACACCCACTTTCCGCCAGAGATATATTTTAGGTGTCAACGTGACAGATGGCGAGTCCATCGCCCTTACTCAAGCACGACTATACATACGCCTTTCAATGGCTTCTTAGACGTATGCAGGTTTCCTTTCGATGTTTTCCTTCACTGTAAAGCTCGTGGTGTGACTAATCACTGTACTTAAGTTCAGAAAAACTCATTGGTACAGTCGGGATTCGAACTTGCGATCGTTGTGTCGCAGGCAACTACTACTCGAACCACTCGGCCACCACGGCTTTCTTTAATAATAGAAAGCTCGCTTATTTGTGTTAACAAGCTGTTGGGAAGGTGCCCATTGGGCCACAATACCAAGATTATCAACGAGCTATTAGAACATGAACTCCTTGCATTAATTCACGCGTGTAGGTTACATAATGTTTTATTTTCGGAACTTAATAACGTAACGAGTACACCGTTCATACAACGATAAAATGTGTGAATGAATTCGTCAGCTAGGGATAGTAGTAATTGATTTTAATTGCCATTCATATGTAGTCTCTATCGTATGGTATATATGTTTTACATATATATAGGTATATACTAATAAAGTGTATATACATTGACGTGCTTTTTCTTTGTAGTCATTTACAGTACTTAATAATTTCCCTCGTGGCTTAGCCTCTGGGATGGAAAAGTCTTTTTAAACATGGATATCATGTAGAGCACCAGACCTCTTTCGCTACATTCAACTTTTTATAATTGTCGTGGTTTAAGAAGGTTCTATCAGAAATTGTATATGTTATATAATTTATAGCTTAAAGCTTAAAAAAACTTCATACGCAATTTCTGATACAGAATAGAATAGAAATATATTTATTCATGTGACCAGCACACATTTTGACAAACTGAGTATTACATACTAACAAAATTAGATATAATCTTTTTAAATCGTGACAATTCTAATAAGACCTCTCTCTATCCCAGCGATTTGATCACCAGGGAAATAATATATAAGCACCTCCGAGAGCCTAAAGATGCAATCATAATAATTAAGTCCCTTTCGCCAAGCATACTTGATGTAAGTAAAAGTTAGATTATAATATGAAATAGATTCGTGGCGATTTTGAGCGTAGGTGGCACCAGTTTTTATCTCGATTAACCTATTTAAACCAGCATCGTTGACATGACTTCATCGTTGTTTATGAGATATATGGGTTTGACTATACTTATAGTAGCTACAAGTAATGTCAGACATGATGATAGGAATAGTTCAATAATAAAATGATATATAATTAAAGCGTTACGGTTAACGGTGTAAGTCTAACTAAAGCATAAACAAAAAAGCCTTGGTGGCCGTGGTTCGAGTAGTTAGCCAGCAACAGAACGATTGCATATTCGAATCCCGACTGTACTTATTTATCATTAGTCACACTACGAGATTTACGTTGAAGGAAACATGTGTTGTGGAGTAGTGATTGAGTAACAGCGATGGACTGGCCATCTGTCACGTTGGCACCTAAAAAATATAATAACCGGTGGAAAGTGGAAACTACTTGTCACTTCGCAGTATGTTGTGGGTAGTCGTGAAGCTATATTATTATTATTATAAGTCTAACTAGAGAGGACAAGCTCCAGTCTACTGCCTATCCTGTGAGGGACTCGTCGTGATTATATATACATATATATATGTACTATTGAAGTAGTGAAGAAGTAAATAATCCGTGTTACCGTAAGCGGTAAAATCCCATCAATCCCAGCTTTTAATTTCATTTAAATAAGCTTTCTGGAAAAGAAACTTAAATTTTACTCTCGAAATAAACAGCCCTACGCAATGAGTACTAACAGTTTATTTGTAGCGTAAAACAAAACAAAAATGTAATCAAATTTACAATAGAATGGACTTTGCTTTACGTTCGACAATAACTGGTATTTCTACACAGTAGGCACGCAGTAAACTGAGATCACCAGTCATTGTTATAGTACAATCCAGCTAATATAAAATGTTGAGTATTTATCACGTATGCGGTAATATCCAATTACAATCTGGTTTGCTCATTTGCCAAAGAACTACGAGCCCAAATCTCTATAGGATATGAACTTTAATGAGGAAATCCGGCGGAGACAAAGTCAATTACAGATTTGGCTTTGTGGAAACAGTCAGTACAGAGCAGGACACAGCTACAACATTTTGGTACTACCTACGTAGAAAATACACAGCGTCTCACCCACGCGGTAGATTACACTGAAAAAGTTCTCCGAATCGCATCGCTACGACAAGGAAACTGAAAATTCTCGTAGAATTCGTCTGACGCGTGGGTGAGTGCTTTTAATAACTGAAGTAGGAAGGTAAGCTCACATTTTCACTGGCTTCCGAGCATTTCCACTTCTCTATGAGTCATTGAATTAAGCCGAAGCGTACGTAAGATATGTTTAAATTTAAGCCTGAGACTCACGATTTGGGTGCGGTCTAAACACTGCATACCAGCTAATCGAGGTATGAATACAAGATTTATTTATTATGCTAGTGACGTCATGCGCTATTGACCCGCCGTGCTTGCGTCTACGAGATAAAGAGATGCAAAGCGAAAACTTTTAAGAATGATATTATACCTGGTTGATATATACAAACTTTGGATACATATTGCGGTGGTTTCGGTTGAAACTCTGGGTGGGTCCTCCGAGTGCTACAGCACTCTGTATCTTTTTAAAGAGGTCTCATGTCGTGTAATCTCCTCTCTTGATAAGCGGTTTAGAACATATCTCACTCAGAGATCTCAGGTCCAGTTCCCTAGCTCACGTATCAGCAACGCCATAAAAACAAGATTCGAACCCCACAGGCGGTTCGCTGTGCTTGCCTGCCTAGTCTCGCTAATGACCGGTTAAGTAGCAAAAGTTCCCGAAACACACGTTACGAAAGAAATTTAAAAAAAGTTTTAAAGTCAAGATGGCATGTTCAAATCCTGGTGATCTATTGGTACTTATCGCTTGGTGTAGAGAAACAGCTGATGGCGAATCCGTTGACATACGATGTTAGACACATACGTTCTGCCTCGATGCTATTCCAGTATATTAGTCTCATTGTCATGCCATATATATGTAACTAGTTCACGATTAAACATCGGTATCATTATATCAAACGTGCATAACATAGCCTTAAACCCGAGTCCATTGAGCTTATACTTTAGTTACTATAATTAAACGAATTATCTGACAGCATAACTTCACTTAATAACAAGGTGAGGTGTATCCGACACGCAATTCGCAAATTTATTTAATTTATCACCGAGACTTCTGTTACTTCTTTGCTGGGGCAGTCTTTAACCTTAGAAGATTTTTATAGCCTCTATGATGAAAGAAACATATAAATATATATTAAGCTAACTATAAATTATATAGCGCCGTGTGTGTCGTGAAATCAAGACTATAAGATTCAAACGGCGGCCTTCGCGACCTAGATTATGACCTGAAAACTACCAGCTTAACCACGAATGAAAACTTCGTAAAGAAATTGCGGCCTGACAAGAATATAAATTCGATGATTCATCTTATTTTATACCACTGAGTTGACAAACAAGCATGCGGTCTGTCTGATGGTAAGGAGTTACCGTCGACTATTGATGCTTTCAACACCCCGAACCGACCCCTGACTTGTTGTCTGTTGCCATGTCATGTTGCCAACGTGACTTGTGCCTGCCCGTTGTGTTGTCCGTAGAATAAGTATTATTGCAAACAAAATAGAATAAATATGTATCAGAGCAGATTAAAGGACTTGCCAATCGTTACTAATATTATAAATGTGAATGTAAGTTTGTTTGTTACGCTTTCATGTAAAAACTACTTAACCGATAATCATAAAATTTTGTACACATATTCTTGGAGGTATTAGAAGTAACATAGGATACTTTTTATAAAAAAAAAACATTTTTAACGAAAGATAAAAAAGCCGTCCACGCCGACGAAGTCGCGAGCACAGCTAGTAGTTTTATAAAAAATAGAAAATGCCACAAATCCAACGCCTGTTTTTGACAAAAAAAAATGTCGAATAACTTTCATGAGAGTGATATACATAATTATAACTTACTAAGTTATAAAAATATCATGGTCCAGATGGTTGTCAAGGGTGGTAACCGAATCCGTCCCCATTAGGGGAGATCCACAAATTACGTGAGGTGTTTTTTTGAATTTTCTGTCCCTCCCTCCCCCCCTGGTGAGATGTTGTGAGATTTTATTCAACCCCCTCCCCCATCCCCCAATCTCACGTGAGATTTTAGTAGAGTATGCATTATAAAAATCTTGATAACTCATTTTAAATTAGTGAGAGCATATACTACACATAGCAGATACTCAGCCATTCAGCTCGTACGCTCTCGTTCATCGAGCCGCGCGTTCGGCTGACAGTGGCGCGAAAACAAAGGACGGGCTACACTGTATCGTAAACTCTGATTAAATTGAACTATTTGGTATAAGACAAATATGGTAGTTTGACAGTCAGTAGTAATGTATAACGTCGAAGTATGAATGAAATCATTTTCTTTCGAATGAATTAGTGAATGATCTTAATCGTATTACAGTTATGCTTAAATCTTAAGCATGTAAAGTCGTCCCGGACAGAAAGTCGCCGTCGGGAATCTTCGGGTTCTTCGAAAATCTACAGTTTCTTACGATTCCCGACGGCGACTTTCTGTCCGGGACGACTTTAGAATCTGGATAATGGGTCAAAATAGTATAGTTTTTTTTGTTTCAATAAGAAAAAAAATTGCGTGATATTTGCCGAGACCCCCCCTCTCTCCAACGTAAGATTAGATGAGATTTGACTCGACCCCCCCTCCCCCTTAAACACCTCACGTAATTTGTGGATCTCCCCTTAGCACAAGACACGATCATTGCCAACTGTGCCAAAACAAGCAGATATGCTGTCTGATGGTAACCGGTTACCGTAGCCAAGTATAACAATGATTTGCAACCTTAGATGACAGAAGAAAATGTCATGTGTTTCTTTATGGAAAAAGTTGCAGACATTCGGACGATATACTTACGCATTTATAAAATTTTCTAGATATTCTAGATTCATATAATTCATTACATTTTAAGAGCCGTGGTGGCCGAGTGGTTCGAGTAGCCTTCGACACAAAGATCACAAGTTCGAATCTCGACTGAATTAATGAGTTTTCTGAACTTAATTACAGTGATTAGTCACACCACGAGCTTTACATAGAATGTAACCCGCGGCCTCAAGTTTCGCAGTCAGGAGCTCTAACAACTAGACCAGACGGCCGCCATGGTAGGACAAAGGCAAACTATATTAGGTACGTGCTCAGGGATACACGTCGACCTAATTCTTGTACGAAATTAATGATCGGCCGTTCTTTATGGTGTAGATTAAATCGAACCAGTCCAAGGCTGGCTCTATTGTGTTAAGTGATAGAGCAAACACCTTGATCGCAAGGTGCTTCTGCCTGGAATGCTGACAATAGAACTTCACTTCACTTACTGGTATTCAATCTATGCTTACATTATAAAGAGGAAAGATTTGTATGTAAGTATGTTTGTAAGGAATTTGCTCAAAAAGTACTGGACCGATTTTAAAAACTCTTTCACAATTTGAATGCTACATTTACACTGATTAATATAAGCTATTTTAATTGCAAGAGAAAAATAAATTTTGTACCAAAATATTTAGAACATAAATGTCCCCGTGCGAAGCCGGGGCGGGTCGCTAGTATTAAATATTTTACTATAAAATGTTACATGTTTGTGTTTTGTGAAGGCCTGGGAACCCTTTTTTGTACTAATGTACATGATATTAATGTTTGAAACGAAATGAGTATGAAATTTGTGTATGGAATAGAGTATGGAAAGAAAACAGAGGGTTTTTCTTAAATATTATTATAAATAATCTAGCGAATACATGAAATTATTATTCCTTACACGCACTACCATGCATTCAACACACACAAAGTGACAAGTGGTCAAACTAATTACTGAAGGCCAATCAGGACTATAATATTATTGTCTTTATTTAATATATAATATATCAAAAATAATCGTAATTATGAGAAAAAAACATCTTTAAAACCCAATAATTTCAATATCTTATAGTCTAATTTCGACCACTAATTATTATAAATTTTCAGCAAAAGTGCTGCTCGGTAAATTAACTACATATTTGTAGATTAGCCTCTGGTTTTTGTGCAATTAAGGTGCAATTGTCCTACTTTCGAGTTTGCTTCATCCATGGGTACCGCAATGTAGGCTTGAATTATTTGTAGCCTTTGATACGATTTCCACAAGGGTCCCCAAAGGGGTAGGCAGAGATGTATAGGTAGTAGCCACGCACCTACATACGCCTTTGAATCGCTTCTCAGACATATTCTGGTTTCCTCTCGATGTTTTCCTTCACCGCAAAGCTTGTGGTGTGCCTAATCACTGAACATTAGTTCAGAAAAACTCATTGGTACAGTCGGGACTCGAACTTGCGATCTTTTTGTCGCGGGCAACTACTCGAACCACTCGGCGACCACGGCTTCAGTGATAGTATCAATTTTAAACCCAGTAGATAGCATCGTATGTAGGTAAAATTTTAGACCAAAATTAATTGTCGTAATACAATTCTATTGTCGCATTACAATACTATCGATGCACGAACCAAACACTTTCGTGCCGTTGGAAAGTAGAACACAAAGGTGGAGTGCCGCCGTAGCGGAACAGTAGTACATTGCATGGCCAATAAAATATCGCATGAACTCGGAACAGCTATTTCGGTAAACCGCCTGGACTTGCTCCAAAAGCCGAGCAGAATCAGAAGCACTCGGTCACATTCGGTGAGTCAATGACACGGTATCCAGCATCGTCATTCTAAGCGTGTTCTCAAAGGCATCACCGGAGAGACCAATTCGCTAACTTTATATTTATACAATAACACCCGGCTGACGTTTCTATGTATTTGCCGTGTTCGCTTCAACCAAGCGCGTCGACGATATATCAATTCGTTCTAAGGCACGAACACATTTATGTACATATACATGCTAAACGTATACCTACTTATCCTTAAACTTTGTATTTACATTGTCGGTTTGCAATTTGCAATTACAGTATAACAAACGAGTTTACGTAAAGTAATACAGGTGTAATAGTATATTTTGATTGCTGCTAATTTTATAATAAACTTTTAATCCAAATATCAGTTGTCGCTAATGTTGTGACAAACAAATGGTTTCATGAGTAGATTTATTTAAGTCTGAGATAGGTGTCATCGACATCTAATTCTCTCTTCCTCCTCCTTTCGTTTAGTAATCAAGTACTTAGGTGAATCTACAACGCTTGCAAATTGCCCAATATTCAGCAAAATTATAAAATGGTTGTATTATTATTTAAGGACGATTGATGTTTGTCGCATCCGTAGGCTTGATCCTCAAAAACAGGATCGTCGGATGGTGCTAAGCGAGCAGTAGAAGTGGGTAGGTCTGAACGTTTTTTTAAAAGATGAATTCATGATTTAAGATGAAGTCACACCACGAGCTTTACGGTGAAGGAAAACATCGAGAGGAAACCTGCATACGTCTGAGAAGAAATTCAAAGGCGTATGTATAGTCGTGCTCGAGTAACGGCGATGGACTCGCCATCTGTCACGTTGGCACCTAATATACCTCTGGCGGAAAGTGGGTGTGTGGGTATTACCTATACACTTCTGCCTACCCCTTCGGGGACCCTTGTGGGAAGGCGTGAGGATATATTATTATTTATTATTAAGATGAAGTTACTCTACTGTGAATCAGCAACACGTATGTAAGTAACCTACAAAAGATCATAGCTAGATTACACCATGGTTTATTATTTATTTATATAACTATCTTACTCCAGATGCATTTGCGCCCTTATGCTTCAAGTACTAAATACAACCGATATAATTTCGGTAAGGCATTAAAGTTAGAAGCACGCATAGGCTTTGGTAACCATTACCATCACCATTTTTGTAAAAAAAAATGTATTGAGCATAGTGTTTGTCCTTGATAGTTAATCTATGCGCGTTAGATCATCTTAAAGAACCTGTCCGATAACCTTTAAGTACTTCAATATGAATGGTAATGAGGTAAGCGGACGTTTATATATTTAAATTGTTAACACATATATGTAAAACCACTTGAAAATACGTGCATCGTCGCGGTTTGTTAGTACACCTTGTGAGGTGAGGATATGCTGTTATCTTGAGGAGCTTCTAACTAATGTTCGCAATATTATAGAACGTGAACGTATTATAGAACATCGATGTGAATATTTTTTTTATTTGTTGATTCTTTTATCTAAAACAAAATATCTCGATATGTGATAATAATCGATCTTTGTGCCAAATTTCATACAATTCCGTTGAGCCGTTTTGGCACGATTGGGTAAAAGACACAATTTCTACCAATTGAAGAAAACCGTTCATGAAATTATCCAGAAAATTAAGAATGATCTCTTTTGAATTTAGAATTTTAAACTAAATATAATTCGCTAAGGAATCATCACTACCACCCAAAATTATAACTTATGCTTTATCATGACGTCTTATTTGCACTTTCTGCAAGAGTATGCAAGACATATATAAAATTATACTTACTAATATTATAAATGTGAATGTAAGTTTGTTTGTTACGCTTTCATGTAAAAACGACTTAACCAATCATTACGAAACTTTGTACACATATTCTTGGAGGTATTAGAACTTAGAAGTAACATAGGATACTTTTTATTGAAAAAAAATCTTTTTACGTAAGATAAAAATGCCGCCCACGCCGACGAAGTCGCGGGCACAGCTAGTAATATTATAAATGTGAATGTAATTTTGTTTGTTACGCTTTCACGTCAAAACTACTTAACCAATCATCATGAAACTTTGTACACATATTCTTGGAGGTATTCGAAGTAACATAGGATACTTTTAATAGATTTTTTTTACCAAAGATAAAAAAGTCACGCCGACGAAGTCGCGGGTACAGCTAGTAAAATTATATCCATTATATTGCCCTTTTTGCACTCTTCAATAGTGATAGAAATATAAATGTCATAGTAAGGAATCCCTCGAGTTTTAAGATTACCATAAGAAATATCTTTGGCGAAACTTTTTTGGATTGTAAAGCGACGATTGGAAGCAGCCTATATACTATTTGATACCAGTGCTCAGGTCAATATCCGGCTTGTCGTTCCGCAACACAAAACAAGAACTGTTTCGTTGTAGCCTATTAAATAAATTTCCCGAAACAAGAGAAACTGAACCTACGTGTCTAAAAAATTTGGTATGTATTCATTTGTAGTCATTCAATCAACCCAGATGCAGAAAAATGTCAAATGACAACCTTTTTCGTTGCAATCGTTTGCTGTTGTCAAAACGTGATTGGCTTCTCAATAATTTTGCGGGTGTCGACTTCGACCGTGAGATACAAATGCAATGTCCCCTGATTCACTCCCAGTAAAATAAGGTTTGGTTTTACGAAGTTGGATGCCGTCCTGTCAAGGACTATTGTTTTCTTCTTTCGTGGTTTTGTGCTATTTTGTATAACGAACATATTACCTACATACCGACCTTAATGGACTCAAATTTATTTCAACTAATTGAGAAAGCCATTATCTTTCCACTTTGGTTAATTTCTAAATATATGTAGTTTATTATTAACTGAACGCGTACATACTGTTCTGTATGAAGGTACATCGGGTTAGTATTATCAAGAGTACACCATTAGTTGATGTAAAGCAGAGCGACCTCAAAGTCAGGCAGATTCGTTCCGCTACGATAAAGGGATTAGCCCGTCACGCGGCGGAGCACTTGTGTTATTCTTGTTGCTATAGCTACCTCGACATGGAAACTATTCCATTCTTAGAATCTGCAATCATTGATCTATTTACCTGACCAAAGAATCGTTCTCTGGCTTCAGAGATACTCTCAGATCGCGGTGCATCATCTTCAGCTGCGTGGTTGTTCTGTGCGGACGGCTCCTGGTGCAGGGGAGCGTCGTGCTGGTCGTAGTCGTTGTGGCCGGCTGGCGGTGCGCTCTGCGCCGGCGGCTCTACAGGCGCCGACCGCTCGGATGTGTCTTCCGCCACGGTTGCGTCCGTAACCACTTTTTGCACAGTCCCGTTCCCTTTCCCACCACCCACACCGTTAGTCTTCTTACTGACACCCTTAAGTCCTTTAAACTTTTTCTTTTTGTCTTTTGGTTTCTTAGGCGGCTTGCCCTGAGGGAATCGTCCGCTGGCGCAGCACTGCACGTTACCCATGTCGGTGCGCGCGCATGTCGCGGTTTACTCGGTCGGCGGGAGTCAGCTCGGTCGGTCGATCGTTCGAGGCGCGTCGGCGTCGGCGCCGACTCGCGGAATGAGTGCTCCGCAAGATTCCCCGGTGTCGCGGCGCCGCCCACCGCCTCGATATTTTCGACAAACTTCGGTATCGCGCTGACCGCCGATTACGCGGATGCCGTCCGCGAAGGATCGCACCCGAAAGACGACCCGTGTGCCGGCCGCGCTGGCGTCATCGCACCCCGGCCCCCGCGCGCCGCAAGGTCAAGGCGCGCTCATTGTTCCCGCTGATGCTCCACGCCGGTCGCCTAGACGCGCTCTACTCCACTCACATTCGCATGTCCGGCAGCCACTCGGCCACTCGACAAGTGGCTTCGACACCAGCTCGCTCTAGAGCCCGCACGCAACGCCCTCACCACAACACCTATCGATCACGCGATGTTTATGCTCTGCTACCACGGGAACGGCCCCAAACGTCGTCACGCTCCGGCACCTCTGTCGTCACTATCGCTCGATGTAGCGGTAATAAATCGTTACAATAAAACCATACCGCGATCTATGCGCCGCAGTAAAATCAGTTGATACAATACAATATTGTGGTCGTATTGTTTTGATGATAATGTTGTTGGTTACAACTCGACGCTGTACGTACTACGAAAGAGTATTTGTTATCGCACGCGTGCTGGGAGATTGATAGCGCGAGAGGCGCACGTGCCTCACGCCCGGTGCTTGTCCGCGGTAAACACAAACAACCTCGTAAACGCGTCAAGGAAAATCAACAGCCGTATAAAACGGTATACATAATTATGAGTAAGAGATTCATAAATAGAATAATAGAATCGTTAACCTCAATAGCGAGCATTTATTGATTTCAACTTTTCAGTGTTCTCTGGGTGTGTATAGGATAGGAACAGAATGCCAAATGGAACTTTAATCCTCAGAATACAGAAAGAACCAGAAGCCGCGTTGAGCTCTAATTACAAGCCGCGCGCTGTGTCCAAAAATCATAACTTGCGCCCCGCACCCGTCTCACCTCCACCCGCGTAATGTTGCTAGCTCAGACATTACTTACCCGTTTTGGGGTAAATGTTTAGGTCAGATATACTATTACACACACACTTTTAATGAAATCCACATACTGATCGGATTGCTACAAACCCAAACATAGGTAATTAAAAATATTATTACTACCTACTAATTTTAAACATAAACAGGGTTATTAGTTATTAGTACTACTACAGCGGCCAGCAAAAGAGGCATTGATGAACGAACGTGTAAATGTAGGCCGCAGGTAAGTAGCAGAACAAAAGTTGTTTGTTTTGATGTACAGACAGAATATACCCCTAAAAGCACGCTGACTAAGTGATTAACCCTGTATAAATATTTGTAAGCTGTTAAGTAGATTTAAAAAAAATATATCATCATCAGCCTTATAATAGTCCACTGCTGGACATATCCCTCCCCTAATGCGTGCCATAGCGCATATTTTACTAGTTATCATATAATTATATAATAACTAATAAAAGTTTGCATTCTAGGGAAAATTGCAACTCAATATTTGGCAACACTATTTACGACAATAATAGACCGAACAATTTATTCAATTATCAATTAACAAAACATCTAAATGCACTACTTACGTATGAAATGTGATCCCATCTTGTTTTTTTTAGCCCAGCTGAATTTTTACACGTTGGGACGACACAGGAAGGCATAATTTAATTAAATCTTGCAGCGGTGAAGCACGTCACGCGCGATGAGTGACTAGTCGCGTTCGCGTAAAACTACTCTATTTTAGAGTAGTTTTTGTCGCTTCAGTATTGGGCGCGTTAACGGCTTCTGGTTCTTTCTGTATTCTGAGCTTTAATCATACACTTCGCTCAAGAACTCAAGTTATGAAAGACAATAAATACTTAGTCTCGCTAATTGCCAACTGAATAGCTAATGTTACTCTTATTACAATGGGTTAGGTGTACATCCACACGCCTTTCCACAAGGTTCCTCGAAGGGGAAGCCAGAGGTGTATCACTCTCTTCACCGTAAATATATATATATATATATATATATATATAGATCTCAACGTGGGGAGTCCGTCGCTTAAGATAGATACTGTAAGGATATCCGCCGGTTAGACGTCAAATTCAATAATTCTTCTAATCTATGTTTAGTTTTTAGAATCACTTCAGCGTTTTGAGTGTCAATAAGCTTAGGCAAAAGTAAATTTTCTAAACTCAACTTTAGACTAGCTCATCCAATTTTTAACTAATTCTAAAGTTCAGTCTTATCTCTGCTCATAGTTTAAGACAAATTATTACATGCAGCCAGAGACGTGAACTGAACTGTGAACTGAAACAAATGCTGTCATGTTAATTATGAAATGTGGAGCGTGGCCGCGGATGTTGAAATTTCAGTTGAAGCGATAGAAACGAACGTAAAATAGAACATGCGCTGGAATCCCGCCCGCTTTTGGTGTATTTTTATATTAAACTCGGTCACGTCACGCTTTAGAGATCATTAATATAAATCTGTCTACCGATTTTTCTTCTTTTACCCAGAAGGTGTAACCCATCCAACAGAAAACCAATCGCCGATGCACAAAAGGCGAAGAAATCTTGTATCTCCTTGTTTTGGAAGTCCACTCAAGATTTATGAAATCCACCCGTCACTTTTTATATTTCATAGCTCACGCGAATACTCGTATAATTCTTAGTTATAGGTTTTTTTAAAGAATGACGTTATCACATTAATACAATTTATCTATTTAGTAGGTACCTATCGTCACTGGAATATTTAAGATCTGGAATTGTTTGTTAGTCATGCTTTAAATATTTAAAGCATTTCGGCAAAAAACGAGTGGCGAGTGTCAAAGCGAACAAAGGTCAAGCTTCGCGAATCGAAAGGTATGCCCAAACTATTATTTCATTTAAAGCATTTATTGTAATCTTAAACTTGAAAGCGTGAAGCGAAAAAGCTCTGTAAGTCTGAAAATAACTGGCGCTCTACTCTTTTAAATAAATTCACCCAGACCATCCATCTCGCTCGCGAATTTGCTAGAGAGAGTTCGATTAGAGTGCCCTCAATTGTGACTAAGCACTTAGAAGAGCCTGACTGGAGGCCTTAGAAGGAGGAGGTCACATGAGGCCATCTGAAAAATCTCATATTCCAAAGTAATTAGGTGTTCGCTCGAATACAAGCTTCGGTTAATACTTTCTAAGAGTGCGAATAGCTACAGAATGCGCCGAAATATTAAATCTATTAATATCGCTATTCATACGCTTTGATGATATTGTAATTGTAGTTGCACGTATGTATGTACTCCGAACGATCCAGAACAATATCGTAAGGAGTTATTAGTAGTTATAAGGCTTGAATGCTTACACCTGCATAAAACGTTGATATATCTTATATCAGCATGCATTACGAGCGCTTAAGAAGAGGCAGAAAAAGGTACCGCCCTCGGTTCGCCCACTTTCAAACGACTATATGCTTGTGTAATTCTTCTCAACCGTAGGCAGATTTTCTTGCGATTTTTTATCTACCGTAAGTCTTGTGGTATGAATGCCATGTTTCTTTTTAGTTGTATTTGAGGTAGGTTTAAGGTCAGAGTAACTTATCATTTTTGACTGCTAGGGCTCAAACCAATATTGATTTTCCAGGTAAAAACATAAAACTATCTAAGGATTCAACTGTTGATAAAACTAAGGATAAGACGCACTGTATTAACGAACGAACGTTATGTTAACTTAGCTATACTGGTAGAATTGTTATTACAACCAGCTGCAGATGTTATGTCTATATTATTTTATCGCTTTCAATAAATATATCTGTAGCTAATTCTCAAGGCGATATCTCGCAACCTATTAAGTATGAGCACTTCCTTAACTGTTCTAGAATTCAACAGAGCATGTTGAGAATAAGCAGGGAATAAGTGTTTATAGAAGTTCTTTCTGTGTTCTGAAGAATGAAAAAACTAATTTCATGTCTTCTGCTATGTTTGTCTTAATTGTCTTCAAAGATAAGGACCCCCTCCTTATCTTTGAAACTGAACTTCGCTACAAGAATTAAGAGCTACAAAAGTTCGGAGCTGGAGGTCAAAATAAATAGGCTAGTTGCAAGCAAACTTTTTTTAAATAAGTTATTATGATAACTTAATATGTGTAATGGCCTAAAAGTTTTATATTCTTTTGTAAACTATACATTCAAATTACATAATTTGCGTTTTATATTATTTTTAATAGTTTCATTAAAATGGAGAATTTACCAATCTGCTTGATAGTTAACAAGAAAGCAGCAATCGCTGCTTGCCTGAATCAATGCTATTGGCTTAAAAAAACTAAGTCGAAAAGCGATACCAAACACCTGAAAAATACTCCGAAAGATAACCAAAATAGTTGTATTATTATTATGTACTTACCGTTTCAGTATCGCTCTCTTCAGTCGCCATCGAAATGGCCTTATCCAAATGCTGTTCGGCGTTATCGAACTGTAGGTCCAGCTCGGAGGTGTCAAGCTCCAACTGCGGAGATGCCAGAAGTTCCTCTACTCCCGTCAGCGGCGGCTCGGCTTCCTGGAGCACGTGGCATGCTGGCATCTTCACTACGAGAGTTTTGTAGTTCAGGCGGCTCGGACCTGCGACAAGAGGAATCGATATATATTCTTTCAATCTGGTTAAATGGCTTTCTAATGTGACCATTTGTTGTCTTTAAACTGTGAATTTATACATAGTGATAGTACTTTTTTCGGGGATGAGAATTAATGTCAGCGATATTATTTACGACTAGACTCTGAGACGGTTGATAGTTTGGCCTATTGACCGACAATCTTTATTGATTGACAAAATCGAATCACCGCGAACAACGCCGCGGGAAAAGGCATGTGTATTGTGTATGTATGTTAAGTTTAGATCGCGCTATGCTTACAAAATACATATATATAATTAGATCGTTTGAATGAATATCTAAAATTATATGGAAGCCTTATTTAAATTACATATCTGCACGCCTTCTCACATAGGTCCTAGAAGGGGTAGGCAGAGGTGTCTAGGCAGTGGACAGCCACATTCCGCCGGAGATATATTTAGGTGCTAACGTGACTGGTGACGAGACCATCGTCGTTACTCAAGCACGACTATACATACGTCTTTTTGAATTTCGTATGCAGACTTCCTCGCGAAGTTTTCCATCACCGTGATCATCATCACCGTTCGTGGAATGACTAACGACTGTACTTAATTTCGGAAAAACTCATTGGTACAGTCAAGGGGATTGGGATTCAAACAAGCAATCTTTGCATGGTGGGTAACTGCTGGTACCACTCGGCCCCACTTGTTGATTTTTAAAGCTTGCCCAATAAATAATGGGCTTTGATTGAGTGGATGAAATAATATTGACATCATTTTGATCTGACAGTGGTATGTCATTTAGCCCTGAGGTTCTGACATCTACGATTTTGGGCAAAAAGTAAACGGGAAAATTTGCGGCCTTCTCTTACAAATCCTAAACCAATTTAGTAAAATTTTATAATATATCGAACAATTTTGTATTATATATTATATATTTATATATATTCGAAATATTGTAGTTGTGGTGGTAAAGCTTAATGAAGCACAATGAACGAATAAGTCAGCACAGCCATTCTTTGTTGAGGTTTTTTGATGTTATGAGTATACGGTGAGCCGCAGGAACAAAACACTACCCAGAAGTAGGGCTGCGATCTTCTGCGGACGGAGGACTGTGGACCCGATTAGGTATTTTTTTCCGGTTTCTGTTGTTCCTCTTGATGCCTCTCTCTCGTCAATATACAAAATATCGACCTTTAATCATATTTATAGTGTATCTCTTGCTTCACACATTAGACACGACTATATTGGTGATTTATTTAAATGTTGCTGCCCTCTGACCTCTTTTATGACCATTGGAACACTGTATTTGTAAGAAATCATGACTTTCGTACTCATGTTTCAAAGTTTTATTTATAGTTTTAAGTATACTATATTATTAGCTGTACCGTTGTCACCCGTAAAATATCTTTGATTGGTAGTTTCTTTTCCTCGAGTAAAACACTATCCTATGGGTAAATTAAATTAATAATCCGTCTCTGTGCCCAATTTCAAAGTCTATTGAGTAATTTTTACGTGAAAGAGAAACAAACATTCCCATAAATTCTCGCATTCATAAATAATATTACTAGAATTGATAAGAAATCAACTTCCTAGAGTTCCTAGCCATATGTATATTGATCATTTTTACCTTTACTAGCGTCGTCCTTATGCAGTTTTCTCATAGCCTCTCGGGCGCTGTGCACCATTTGCGAGCTGGTCGCCGATGTAGGTCTCACAGACACTCTTTGGATGCCGCTGCCAGGGAGTAGGGAGGTGACCACTCTCTTCGGTTCTTCACTCTCGGGGCTGCTCCCGTACTGTAACGGCTCATGCTCCGCATCTATATCTAAAAAACATTCTTCAAACTGCTCATAGTTTTCCAAGTCCGAATCTAGTTCGCTTCTCGAGCCGTGAGACTTGGGCCTATAAAAGGAATCTGAGTTTCGTCTATAATCCAGTGGCTTGGGATCTGGAGACGAAAAACTTCTCATAACGTATCCTTTGGTCTGAGAGCAGTCAGGGTCGTTTTGCGTTGAAGGCGAGGAGTAACTCCTAGGGAGTAGGCTCTTAGGCGCCGGCGTTTTGCGTTGCTGTTGCTGGTTGGTTCTATTCGATATCAAGCTCTTTCCTCGGCTAGGAAGCGAAGTTGGCCCGGGATCCTTCCGTTTCATGGCGCAAGACTATTCTCAGCAATCTGTGCGTGTGGAACCTTATGGATCTCGAAGTAAACTGAACAGCCAAATGGCAAGACATTCGCAGGTAACTTTATTATGTGCTTTACCCGTGTCGACTCCTATCAGATCCAATTTCGATATCGCATAACAAGGCCGGGAGCCAGATTGTATATCATATGGAATGGACAGCAACTACGAACACACTGGTAGCAATCGTCACACATGGCAAATTAATGTAATTAGCTAGATGTTGGCTCACCCACGCCCCACGTTCAGATCCTCGATAAGATTCATAGTATAATCTGAGATTCACGTTTCACGAATAACAGTTAGGTGTTAACTTGTAATAAAGTAGGTACTTGGCTTGCGTGTCCTGACGGCTACTATCCAGTGAGATTCATTTGTCTATTGTTACAATTTAGGTGGGCACTTATCTGAGTAGTTCTGCCTCGTTTCGAACACTTATTAACCTTTGAAAACACAATACTCGAACGTAACAAAAAGCAACCGCGTTGCGATGAAGCTCATCGCAATTTTTCCCAACGAAAAACACGTGACACATTAACCCGAGCTTTAATGCCACAAAGCTCTCCAACTGTGTGGAGCCTGAGTACGCGCACCGTAGGCGGACAACTTTCTCTTTAGTAGATCGTAACTGTGCACATAAATAAATAATCTTAATACAATTTTTGGGACTCTTTCGTCATGTAAAAGAGTGTCATTTCGACAGAGCATTAAACTTTGAAGCTGCTTATTTAAGCTTTAAATCTTTTGTATCGTGACGTGTCGTAAGTCCAAATTAAGTTGTTTGGACATTTAAATGGCATTAACGTTTTAATGGATATAAAATAGCGAGTAGCTAGCTTTTATTACAATTAAATTTACATTACTTTACCTGCTAAAAATATCGAGCGTTCTGATAATACAACTGATTTAATCAAGATGTTTTTAATACGAGACAAGAAAGCTATTATTTTTTATTGAAATTGTGTGTGATTTCCACATTTTCCACCAGAGATATATTTTAGGTGCCAACGTGACAGATTCCAAAGCGAGTCTATCGGCTTTTCAGACCTATGCAGGCTTCCTTTCGTTCTAACATTAACATCTAAAATTTAACAAAACTGAAAAAATCGAATAATCTTAATATGCTGTAAATATATGCCGTGAAAGCACATTAAATGTAATTACAATGAATCGCTTTAAAGCATAAGCCAAGCTACGATGATGGTTGGTTGGTCAGACGAAGCCTTAATGAGGCACAGAAATCAGTTTAAGTGCCATCTATGAACTAACTTGAAATTCATTATATATTATAGGTTCGAGGGGAAATTCCATTGACTAAGGAGACCTGTAACAATATAGTCGCAGGAGAGCAATATCATTCAAGTTGATAAATTAATACTATTACATTTCGACAGATGGCGTTCTTAGCAATGAAATGTATTATTAATGTTTATTGTGATGAGTGCTCACACAACAGTCGCTAGCTAAACAAACAAATCTTTCATGCCTGATGCATAATCATCAAATTATAACCTGACCACTTAGCAGATAGTTCATTGACATGACCTACCCAAGCACATTGACGCTTTCCTGTTTAGGTAAAATTTCGACAGTTCAAATTGTTTTGAGTTATAGTAATACAATGTTACAGTTTGATTGTCTAATTTTGCGTGAGTAACGGCGATGGCCATCTGTCACGTTGGCACCTAAAATATATCTCTGGCGGAAAGTGGGTGTGTGGCCGCTACCTATACACCTCTGCCTACACCTTCGGGGACCCTGGTGGGAAGGTGTGATAATTGTTTTGACAAGTTCACTTGATGCCTCAAATAGGTACAACAGAATGACATTCGCACTCGCCTTTTTTAACCAATACTAGTCGAGCCCTGCGGTTCTAACTGCATAAAATATGAATACATCCGTAGATTTCATGTCTGAAATCAACATATCTTATGTATTAATCCTGCTGAAAAAATCTCTATGTTAAATCACATCTGATGCTATTCAGTTGTTTATAAGGAGTATACTACCAGGGTTCTTGATTTGTCTACCAGTGGTCTAATGTAAGTAACGTATACAATTACTTTTTTATTCAATAATCATCCGTTAACAGGTAAGTGGATACACCACATTCTTGTACATACTTATGTAGGTATAGGTAATACACAACCGGTTACGATTACATAAACATATGTAAGCACGTCCTGCACGCGAAAAACTTTACGTAAGGTGTGATGTCTATTTTCTTCGGAAAAACCTCACAATTTTTCCATTTGAATAACCCGCTCCGATAATGCTTAGTACTATTATTATTGTTAAACAATTGTCATAGAGCTACCTTATTAGTGCAATATACGCAGAATTTTTGTTAGATAAAAGTGCATTTTCTACTTAAATTATGCCTCTCGGAATCCTCTTGATTCTTTAAAAACTATTATTTCATTTGAATTATTTAATAACTTATGAAGCATGCAAAGACTAACATTTAGCTCATTTGACGTAAATAAATGATGCGCTTGGTTGCGGTTAGTTATATAAACTTCAAAACTAATATTATAAAGAGGAATTGTTTGATTTTTTGTTTGTTTGCTACAATTCAACTCAAAAAATCCTCATCCTCCTTCCACCTCTAGAAAACTATTTTTTTACAGAGTAACATAGGCTACTATGTATACTACAGGGATCATCCCTGTAGTATACATATTTATTATTGTTGTTTGTTGAAAAAAACGCAAAAAGAAATAAAATTGTACGCGAGCGAAACTGCGGGGCTCAGTTACATTATAATGAAGTTTTCCAAGCTTCTATAAACACTTAAGACACCTCAATACCGATTCCACTAGCTCGGAGTCTGCTCACCACTGTCAGATTTATAACTCGCGTTTCAATTGCCAATTTAATATTTTATAGTTATTAAATAAATGTATATACATATATTAATTAGTATTTAAGAGCCGTGGTTGCCGAGTGGTTCGAGCAGTTGCCTGCGACACAAAGATCGCCAGTTCGAATCCCGACTGTACCAATGAGTTTTTCTGAGTTTAAGTACAGTGATTAGTCACACCACGAGCTTTACGGTGAAGGAAAACATCAAGAGGAAACCTGCATACGTCTGAGAAGCAATTCAAAGGCGTATGTATACCTAGTCGTGCTCGAGTACCGGCGATGGACTCGCCATCTGTCACTTTGGCACTTAATATACCTCTAGCGGAAAGTGGGTGTGTAGGTAGTACCTATACACCTCTGACTACCCCTTCGGGGACCCTTGTGGGAAGGCGTGAGGATATGAGGATATTTAAGAAACAGATAGGTTAGTGTTTTGGTCTAGGTTACTGATTGGAGAGGTTTTTGTCTTTTAAATGAATCTTTTGCAAAAGATTTTCTAGGTCAACAGCCAACGTAGCACTGGAAATCAGTTGAATAAAACGTCGTGAAACCGTTCTTCCCATTATATATAAAACTTCTCATTGTACTGGATTACTAAGTCTTTTGTGAGTAAAACACGGCAAATATATAACAACCTAGGTTTGCCGTTTGCCTAACCCGCTTTAAATTTGGCTTACCCGCTTTAAGTTTTTTTAATCTAAATTCCATGAAAAAAATCTGTGTTATACCAGAATGATGCAACTTTTCATAAGTGAAAGATTATACAATCGATTAAGTAGTTTCTGAGTAATTTTTTATAAAAGATAGTCCATAAAGAATAGAATATTCCCTATCATAATATTAATGCAAACATTGGAAACAACGATTTTAACGTTAAGACATTGCATGATTCGCAAGTGATTACCAAACTAACATGGCAAATACAACCGGCACACAAACCCCGTTACTTAGTAGAGTCAAAGTGGTTTTATGGACACCACAACACAAGCCAGTAAGCACTGCGCACGCGCCGACGCAGTACACTCGCGACTCGCAAGGCTGCACCTCCCACCACTGTCCGAAAAGTCGTGCACCCAAATAATATTCACTTTTAAACACAACTACTCGAATATAGGTTGTTTTTGGAAAATTTTGGTTGTTAAAGCAGTTGCGATTTAAGGAAATTTGCCAGTAGCCAGGTGAGTGCGAAAATGCGTTTGATCTTTCTATTTTGCATCACTGCTTACTACTTCATCTTTGGATTCCACTTTCAACTTACTTAACTTAACTATTTTTCTTTTTTTGATTATCTTCGGTCTCCTGTGTTATTTTTTTGTGTTATGCTTGTAAGAAAGTTGGAAAGGCTAGACTATTCGAATAGAATTAAGAGATACCTAGTCATCTTATCATCACGCCGAGACCCTAACGGGGTAGAGACTAGTCTCCTGTGAACAATACGCCATTCTAGAATTAGTGAATTGATTTTAAGTGCTTTGTATATATATCAATTGTCAATTAATAGTCTATCAAAATGCTAATGAAAATCAAAGATTGCTTTAAGCGTCCCAGACGGTGGGATTCACTTTGTATCATTTTGTCTCTGCATTTTGTGTCTTTTACTTTAAATGTATGATATATATATATATTTATTTTATAATATAAAGGATTTATTCATGAATATGTCATCCATCGCCTCTGCTTCGCACCAGTACAATAAAAAAACAATTGATATTTAATTAAGTGTTGTCGTTACAACCGTATCCAAAATGCGTCCAATAGGTTGTCAGTTTATCGATACAGACAGATATGGTTCTTTGTTTTCTAATCTGTTGAAATATACAATCGGCTACCACATTAATGTAGAACATGGATTTTCACATCTTCTTTCATGTAAAATTTTTTTCGTATCAAAAGAACAGGTGACCTAATTTGACGCTAATTAAGCGTTTATTTTTTCCAGTCAGCATCTAATGTTCATCCAGATTAACTCTTGTATACTTATTTACATGACGATACTAGCCGTTGTTTGAGACTAAAAAAAAGACAAAAATGAATAGTAAAATCTGCTTTGTTTTGACCATTACCGCATGGGCTGAAATGTGAGCAAACAACTTGAATGGGTAATATTAAACTACACACAGTTGATGCGTGTAAGCACTGACCACTATGCTGTTATGAAGCAATGACCTAATTCTTTACGCAAGACAACCAGTTTGGATTCTACTGTTAGAGGGCCGTTACCAACATTTTAGTGGTAGACGTAGTTCTGGAATGTTGGCATTCCACGTGTAATTTTGAAAAGGTTTAATATGTCAATCTAGTTGTCGATTGCAAGTTTAAGTTTAATTCGAACAATTACTACTATAGAATTCGATCCCTGGTGATCTATCGTATGAGATGGTGAAGGAAAACGTCGTGAGGAAACCTCCAATACATCTGAGAAGTCTAAAGATTTGCATGAAGCCTCTAACTGTCCCATGGTGTTTCCGACGAAATGTATTTGTTACAACATTACAACTCTGTTTTCGGGTCGTTTACTTTAAGATAATACTTTAAAACTAATATTTAAAAAAATACATACATACATCACGCTGCGTCCTTCACGGGATACGCATCGTGCGCCCGCTGTCTCTAGACTTACTTTCTCTTTCGCTTCATCTGCATTCATCAGTCTCATCAGACATGCTCGCCGGTTTTGAGTACTCTTTGCGTACCTATCCTTGGTGTCTGATTTGATCCACGTAGCTCCACTCCACTCCGCTTTTTCCTCA
Organism: Drepana arcuata; assembly: GCA_016069955.1. Lineage (NCBI taxonomy): Eukaryota > Metazoa > Arthropoda > Insecta > Lepidoptera > Drepanidae > Drepana > Drepana arcuata. The sequence goes on from JACCPG010000235.1 coordinate 182,214, forward strand.
CAATTTCGCATTGAATATCGTTCCGTATATGTATTTATATAATTATGCTCCGTAACAGCATAGAGTTAGGCCAATTTTTTTTATTCCAACTTCAAGCCAACACGTAATGGATGACTCACAACTTTTTACGAATATTTGCGGTCGACTGTACACACTAAATGTTCAATGCTAGATCTTGTAGTTATTACACTGTGGTTGTAGTATATTACCTGGTTGCCACATGCAGCCCATTACAAAATAAGACTCACCCAAATCGCGAACGAAGTGCCTATGTAGGTAGTAGGTGCGTATTAAGAGATTTACGTACACGTAAGTTGGTCGCAACCTTACCAGCCAGTTAGGTACAGACCTTCTACAAAGTATCAAAGATTAAAATTATTATTCCCATTGTCATGTCAATAAATTCAAATGACAGTATTTTTGTTAATTCATTCCGATGCTTGCTAGTGTGAATAAAAAACACTCTTGGTAGGTAATTACTGATCGATGCTCCATCCCAACAAATAGTTGATGAGAATATGATCACTCTGGTCTCTGTTTTACATCTAAGATCTGTTTTACATCATCATCTGATCTAAGCCTGAATGTGCAATCACTTTCAGGATATGCTAATCGTTGATATTTACATTTATTTTCTTGGATTCTAGTAGACACGTCAAATATTGCTATGATATTTATTTGCTATAGAAACACTAACAACAGACAGACAAGAGACAAATAGATTTTTCATTGGTGTAGTGAAATAGAAAATCGCAGATGAAATCATAATTCCCTTGTTTATAAGATCCTACGTCGGCGGGAAAAACAGTGTTTAGGGTAGATAAAACCTCATTGGTTTAGGGCTCTTCGCGCTTCGTTTCGGTTTGATAAACATACAATACTGTCAACTTAACGACAGATTTTTTTTACGTATTACGACGTTTTCGTTCTCTTGTTTTTATTTCAAAATATGTATATAAAAAAAAATTAATTGCTGTGCCCCACAGGTTACATAAAATACCCTGATATAAATATGTATTAGATCTATGTGAAATGGTAGTAAGTAATTAAATTGAATTTAGAATCCTTATTGTTGTCGCAGGTGTTGCATAATGACGTCACAAGTGAACGAGTGGTATCGCGGGAGGAAAGTGTTCATCACTGGAGCCTCGGGGCTCATGGGAAAAGTTCTTATAGAAAAGTTGCTGTACAGCGTGCCGGACATCGGGGGAATCTACGCTCTGGTCCGCTCGAAGCGAGGCAAGGCGCCCGAGACTCGCATTGAAGAAATGTGGAAACTACCTGTAAGTTATACTGAAATTACTTGTTAGTCGTACTGGAGAAGGAGACCTGGTGGACCTGGTCGATGTATAGGGGAGACCGGAGGCCTTTTCGCCCATTGTTTTATCAAACTTTATGTCTTTTTTCTTTGTTAATGTTTCGACAATGATTTCACTTCCAAGACTTTGAAGAGACTTTCAAGATTAAATTGTTTGTAAATGTGAACTTGCTGTGGGGGATCTGGAAACATCCATGTCGACCATGTCGATTTTTTTTTAATCTCGTACGTGAGTTTGTTATCAACTTAAGTAACTTTTTTCAATAGTTATTATTCTTACAAGGTATCTTGGTAAACAAAATTTTGGTGAACTGGGCAAGTGTTTAAAAGCTCCTAACTTCATAGCTTCAGGTGGCGGATTCGATACTAGCTGCGGAAAGATGAGCATGCATATAAACTCATATGTATGAGTTTATATGCATATAAACTCATATGTATGAGTTTATATGCATGCTCATCTGCTCAATGATTTTTGTCGGATTTTCAATGTTTCAGAAAATACGCCTAATGCAGTTCGATCTCGAATTTAGTACTGTGGTCTTTGTACATATAGATATATATTACTACGCTGAGTCCCGCACGGAGTAAACAGAGAGAGTAGAGCGCTATTCTATTATCTCTAGCCTTACATACCACTTTCGCTTCATCAACATTCATCATAATGAATGTTGAATGTCATCTTTGTACAAACAATAAAACAACCCTGAAGTAATGCATAAAATTGTTTCCTTTAGCTATTCGCGAGAATAAGAGATGAGAAACCCCACATGATGAAGAAACTCATTCCGGTATCAGGAGACATAATTCACGAGGATCTTGGAATTGATAAAGGGCAGCTGCAAGAGTTACATGATGAGGTAATACTCCCACTATACTTCTGGGGTCGGAAACTTTCGCCTTTACCGTAGGTATGGCGTGTTGTGTGTGGGAAAGTATAGTGGTTCATATCATTACTAGCCGAGCCCCGTGGTTTTCTAAAACAAACAATAATTTTTGTACTAGGTAAATATCATTGATAATTAAGTGCTAAAATTTGTACTCGGAGAAGGACGCCTATGCATTTGTATTTCAATAACATTAAACTTAACTTTTAACCAAACATATTTATTAATATTTTAGGTGCTATAATTTTAAAAATTACACGGATATATGAGATGACTATAATATGAGATTTTTTTTGTATAAGAGTTTCCGAATATCCCAAAACCAGAACGTTCATAAACGGATTAAAGCATGACTGATTTGGTCTTGCTATAAGCGCTACCAACTCCCCGAAAGGCAAGTCCCTCTGGTGTCACTGTTCTCTCCTCTTCTCTATCACTGGACATTAAGGTGCCAACATGACAGATGCCGTGGACTCTCTAACTCCACCCACGTCTGTGAATTTCGATTCCGACTTATGTCTACTTCGGTTCCTTATGATTTTTTGGCATCTTTTAAGGTCTCCGTGGTATTCCACTTCGCGGCCAGTCTGCGTCTCGAGGCTCCACTCAAGGAAGGCTTGGAGATGAACACCAGGGGTACGCTGAGAGTTCTGGAAATCGCCAAGAAAATGAAGAAATTAGACGCTTTCCTACACCTCTCGACCGCATTTTGCTACCCTGACTACGAGAGGCTGGCTGAAAAGGTACGATATTGGCTTGCTTGTAATATTTACGTGTACATTTGAAATAATTGTTTAACTCTTAATTTTTACGGTGTTATAAAATTCCATAAAATTATCATGCACAATAAGAT
>JACCPG010000235.1:186268-256645 GCA_016069955.1 Drepana arcuata
AGCCGTGGTGGCCGAGTGGTTCGAGCAGTTGCCTGCGACGCAAGGTCGCAAGTTCGAATCCCGACTGTACCAATGAGTTTTTCTGAACTTAAGTACAGTGATTAGTCACACCACGAGCTTTACGGTGAAGGAAAACATCGAGAGGAAACCTGCATACGTCTGAGATGAAATTCAAAGGCGTATGTATAGTTGTGCTTGAGTAACGGCGATGGACTCGCCATCTGTCGCGTTGGCACCTAATATACCTCTGGCGGAAAGTGGGTGTGTGGGTATTACCTATACACCTCTGCCTACCCCTTCGGGGCCCCTTGTGGGAAGGCGTGAGGTCTATATAGTCAATGGAATATAGTCCTTGACACTATATGTACAAAGGTCGAAGTTCATTATGTAAATATTTTATATTGCTTCTGCAATGGCCTGCCGAGATTTCCTTCGGCCGTGTCTTAAGTTCATGTCTGCCTTAAGTTGTCTACAATCTATTACGTGGACTACGCAGCAGGTTGAATGTGATTATATAATAGCTGGTACCAAAATATATATCCTATGTGAAATATAGCGAATATGTAGCGAATATTACGTTCAATATATTATGCAGAGGCATCGGAAAACCGGCTTTATCAACTTTTATTACGTGATAAACTAATAGAGTTCGGACTATGTATACGGACAAGTTACGACTATCATTGAACAATCACTTATTATCAAGCGAGCCGTGTGTTTTCTGTGAAATATCTGACTTTTAATTTAGCTCTATCGCTAATAAAAATGTATACCAATGGTATTCTGGTGATATATGGCGTATTTGTCACCTAGATTACATAACTAGACAGACAATTAGAAATAAAAGACGGGCTTATGTCTGACAAGACAGTGTTTTAGACACGTCTTAAGTAGAGTTTAAGGCTTGGAGCAAAGATTTTGGGGTGAATGATAAACGAATGGTTTCATTTACTCCTAAACGGCGATCCCAGCGGTCTTTCTATACATCCCCGGATCTTCAGTTATCTATGACGTACCTTTGACATTTGCAATAATGTGTAATACAATAAGGTAATGAGTTGTGATCAGTCTGCGTCGAATGGTTGAAATAATGATAAAAATAAAAATACAGACTGGTATAGTGGGGCTTTTTTTCAGTGTTTGACCCGCGATGTAACAAATCAAGGTCGAAGCCTGTTTCTGTTGACCGCCGGCTCTCATAGCCTCCAAAGTTTATTTGCCATTATTTAATTCCCAGTGACCCCAGCCTATAAGGAACCTATAGCAGGATGGGTGGACAACCTCAACGGCCCCGTAGGGCTCATGATCGGCGCTGGCAAAGGAGTTATCCGGTCCATGCATTGCTACGGCGAATTGCACTGCGAGGTCATTCCTATCGACATTGCCATCAATAGCATTATTGTCATTGCTTACAAGATCGGATCGGAAACTGAGAGGTGAGTACCGATAGTGCATATTAATGATACAACACGAATCGCACGCCTTAGAACAAAGGTAAAAGGCATATAATCTGATATGAGCATTACTTATAGGTGTTAAGATCATTCCAACTAAAATTTTATTATAAATATAGGTATATAAAACAGTTTAATTTAGTCTATTATTCCTTATATAATTCTATCTATATACCGGAATAAGCCGGAACGAACAGACATTCAATAACATATCTTTGTGCTACTATTTTATTAGACTAGCTACTACTACTACCGGGGTAGGCAGGGCGTATAGGAGCGCCAGTTTTCTCTAGACTTACATACCCCTTTTGCTTCGTCCACATTCATCAGTCTTTTCATACATGCCACCAGCTTGGAGTACTGTTGAATGCATTAAAAAAAACTTTAATTTTGATATAACAAACGGGAAGTTAAATTTTGTTAATTCTATGTTCTAGTGTATAGAGTTCACAGTATACAGTGACGAGTACACACGAAGAACGAAAACTATACTCTTCTATTGGGGTTAGAGTCTAATTTACATACAATATCATAACGCCGAGATCAAGGACGAGAGAGTAGAGCGCCCTCTAGATTGACAGAATTCTTTCCTTTTTCCGACGTTTGAATATAGTTTATTCGTGCTCTGTTTCGAGTACGCCTTGTGTTGTCCCATCGTTCATAGCTTATTGCTATGTTATGTGTTAAAAAATTGTTTTGATCTATGATCGCTGCGGATCGATAAACATATGTATATACCCTGCTAATATTATATAAATGAGAATAGCAGTTTGAGTATATATGTATGTATGTTTTTTTATTCAACCACGCGCCAACGAATTTGGATGGACTTTGAAACGGACGTAGCGCACAGACGTGAACTCATCACTGTAGGCTTCAAGGAAAAGTCGATTAACCGCGAATAACACCGCGAGAAGCAGTTAGCTATAAATGCTTAACGAATTACTGCAGTTTAAGAAATTTCCAATATGTTCATTGTCTATCCGTGCGAAGCCAGTTAGGTGGCAGTTGCCATGGTTTTACGTATTCGTAATTACTGTGGAACAGACGGTGTTATGCCAATATACATCGTTACTACAACAGATAAATACTCAGGATATTTTCCAGATGGAATGTGATTAAGGAAAGTTTTAACGGCCATAAGATAAATATTAGGATGAGTGACTTAGTGTTCGAGTAGTGTCCTGCACATTCGAATGAAGCACAACTACAAAATATAAACGTCTTTGAATTTCTTCACAAACCTGTGCAGGTTTGCTCTTGATGTTTTCCTTCACCGTAAAGCTCGTGGTGTGATTAATCACTGTACTTCTGTACAGTACTTCTTACTTCGTACTTCTGGGTGCGTTCTGAATGACTGAAGACTTCTTATTATAAGCCGTGGTGGCCGAGTGGTTCTAGTAGGAGCCTGCGAAACCCGACTGTACATTGGTACAAGTAAATAAGAAGTGAATAAGAAGTCTTGAGTATACTAATAACATTCGCAGGGCTCCAGAGCTACCAGTGTTCAATTTATCAACTGGCGACGACAGACACACGACTTGGAGGGATGTCCTGGACATTGGCAAGGCTACCGCTCGAAAGTATCCCTTCGAAGGCCCACTCTGGTATCCGGATGGGAACATTAGATCCAACAAATTCATACACAAGCTATGCGTGTTCTTTTACCACATAATACCTGCTTACATCATCGACTTCCTCCTACTCATATTTGGACAGAAGAGATTGTAAGTACTGTGCCACTTTTGAAATAATTTGCCAGTTAATTATATTTCATTACCTAGAAGTAGCTCTTTTCACACTAATTAGATTATATGATGAGTCTAGTAATTACGAAATACATATATATGTTTTTATCTAAAAAAAATATTTTATATATTTAAAATCTTTCATTCAAACACAGTCAATGTCAACCATGTTCTCGTCGCGATTGAATATAAAATAGGCGGTTGACAAGTTTTTTAAATCATATATATGTATGTACATATATGCCACTTCTACACGTACTTACGTTAAACGACCTTCTCATTGTAAATTCTGAAATGTACGGATTAATATGAAGATAGTCAATGTGGTACTGGGCTATGAAATTTAACTATTACGTAGGCGGCATTGGACTTTATATTTTACTAGCTACGAGTAGATAATATATAATAATAATATATCCTCACGCCTTCCCACAAGGGTCCCCAAAGGGGTAGGCAGAGGTGTATAGGTAATACCCACACACCCACTTTCCGCCAGAGGTATATTAGGTGCCAACGTGACAGATGGCGAGTCCATCGCCGTTACTCAAGCACGACTATACATACGCCTTTGGAATTTCTTCTCAGACGTATGCAGGTTTCCTCACGATGTTTTCCTTCACCGTAAAGCTCGTGGTGTGACTAATCACTGTACTTAAGTTCAGAAAAACTCATTGGTACAGTCGGGATTCGAACTTGCGACCTTTGCGTCGCAGGCAACTGCTCGAACCACTCGGCCACCACGGCTCTACGAGTAGATAATAACTATAATATGAGCAATGAACAAGAATATGACATTGAAACGCTGGATAAGTGAGGTTTCCGTACACAAGTATTATACCGTAACATTTTATACGTTTTATACCGCAACGAGCGATTGTTAACCCTTGGTGTTACAAGTATCTATAGGCGGTGGTAACCGCTTACCATCAGGCGGACCGGCATATTTTTCCAGCCGATTAGGTAAAAGACAGTTTTAATAAACAAATTGAGTGAAATGTAATAAGACATTGACTAATAATATAATCAATGATGTATGTCGCGTCTGATAGACATTTAAATGTACGGCTATATAGTGGCGAGTGAGTTGGAAAGACGTTGATATTGGCTACTTTGCCTACTATTCGAAACCCTTGAAATAATCTTGTAATTGAATGTACATAATTATCCTCAATTTACGTTTTTTTATTCAAGCATGGTGCGTATCCAAAACCGGATATCAATAGGTTTGGAAGTCCTTCAATACTTCACGACGCGTGAATGGTGGTTTGACACGGACAACTTCAAGTCTTTGCCAAAACTCCTCAACCCTGTGGACTTCCAGACCTTCCCTATGGACCTCTCCATCATTGAGGATAAGCCTTATATAGAAAGCTGCATGATTGGTGGAAAGATGTACTGCTTAAAGGAAAAGATGGAAAACCTACCGAAAGCCCGACTACAGAACAACATGTAAGTAATAAATACTATAAAATAAAGCAATACGCATCCTCTAGACTAAGAAGCATGATCATTTAAAAAATACCGTGGTGGCCGAGTGGTTCGATCTGCAACACAAATATTGCATGTTCGAATCCCGAAGGTACCAATAAGTTTTCTGAATTTAAGTACAGTGATTAGTCACACCACGAGCTTTACGGTGAAGGAAAACATCGAGAGGAAACCTGCTGAGAAGCAATTAAAAGGCGTATGTATAGTCGTGCTTGAAGTAACGGCCATCTGTCACGTTGACACCTAAAATATATACCTCTGGCGGAAAGTGGGTATGTGGCTAACACCCATACAACCCTGACTACCACTTCGGGGACCCCTATGGGAAGAAGAATATCTATACAAATAATGTGTAAGGCCGTAAATTGTGTAGTAGGTTATTTGAATTGCAAACCACCAAATTGCTAAAATTTAATATAACAAAAAAATGCATATGTATGTATATCCTTTAAATTAAATGACTAAGAAGTCATATATATTATATGGTCTATGAATTACGATTAGAAATTATGGTGTCCGAGACAACGGGCATACCCGTTTGAACAATATCCCATTTGCACAGGTCAATTTAATTAATGTAAGTCATTGTATCGTTCAGCACTTTTTAGGAAATGTTTCAGCAAACCGTTACTTATACAAAGTAAAGTGAACTTAAATTTGTGAAATAATATAAGTTTGAAAGTTTTTTAAGAATGTTTGTTACGCAGTCACGCCGGAATAGCAAAACGAAATTGGATGAAATTTGACACCTAAATAAGTTCTTAGCTTTAATACCAGTAAACATGTTTAATTATTTCCAGTCTATATATCGTGGACAAGTTGGTATCTGTGTTCTTCTACCTGTTCCTGCTGTCCTGGATCGTGACTTACTTCGAGCCAGCGAGGCAACTGCTCAGCTTCGGGGGACCGGTGGTTAAGTACTTACCTCTATTAGGGAAGGCTGTGTTCAAGGAATAGAATTGTTGTCTAATATTAATCGGTGTAAGTGTTTTCATTACTATTGGTATATTGTAAAATATGTTGGTGTGTGAAATTCTTTATCTCATCAAGTCATTTATATCTTTCGAGGTCGTCCGTCGTCACGTGAGACTTAAAAGGGGATTGGGGAAAAATCACCAAATATCACAGGGTGCACTGAGAATATCACATTTAATCATTTAATCGTTTAACGCACGTTTATGAACAAGAAATGTAATGATTTGTGTCGGTAATTTAGTCTATGGCACCACGCACCACCTAGGAAGCGAGGGTTCAAAAGTTCACGTGATCAATGGACGATCCCTTTGAGCCCAAAATACTGTTGCAAGCTAAGACTGTACTGTATAACATGTACGTGTAATCGCAAATTTAATAAACGTATTACATTTGTAGAACAAATTACTCTTCGTTCCCTCCCTCCCGTCAGCCCCTCGCCCTACAGACAACAGTCTATCCTAGTAATATTTTAAACTATTCTCGCACGGCCGATAATGTTTCAAGCTTAATGTTTTTAATTCGCTTTATCGTCTCACCAACTCAACTCACTCAACTCAACGTCAATTAATCTGCTGTTAAAAGTGAAATTTATCTCCATGAAATTTCCATTTTGATTTATCTAATACCATAAAACTTAATACCTAACCTAATATTTTTGGCTCTAAATCAAAAATCAAAATCAAAATCTTTTTATTTCACATAGGCCCAGGTGGGCACTTATAAAACGTCGAAAAAGAAGCTCGTCTGTAAAGCTAAGTCATTCATTGGCTACAGATTTTATTTATTCAATTACATTTATTATGATTTATTTAAAATACACATTACCAAAATATAAAGTAATATATAGCAGGGATAATATACCTTTCTAAAAGTGCAAGATAAAATAGGAGAATAATTTCAACCGTAATTTTATTGTAACTAACAAATATTACAAAACAATGAAAAGGACTTCCAAATCAGGTCTTACAACATATTGTCATCTCTATTAAATTCACGAAAAAGTAGTACAATTAATTTGCACTTAATCAATAGACCTATTTCATGAATTTTTAGGTGAATTTGGTGAAACAGGTTAAACAATTACGTTTTAACCTCTCTTTCTATCATCCATGATTTCGTTGGTTAGGTCAATGTCGTGTTCGCAAATGAAGAAACATTTATGAAAGCATCCGATATCGTTCAGAGGGCCGGAGTTGAACATGGAACCGCAAGTCTCTTTGCCTTCACCGTTAGGTTCTGTGTACCTCCTATCCCAGTCGAAACCGCTATCCGCTAGCTTCACACCTGCAGAAAATTAAGTTGAGAAGTTACCATTCTCATAGACATGTTTATCAAGAAGTGGTTGAGAGTTAACCTCTGTTGGTTCTTAATAAAATGAATTTAATTTGCATATTTGATTTTTTACTTGATTATTTTCCTTATTCTCGAAGTGTGTGAATCAGTCTTGCTTAATCTCTTAGAGTTTTGAGAGGACCCTATCATTATGGACTTTATTGACCATCTAATTAAGCTTTTTCAAACTCCGATGAGTAGAAGAGCATGTTTAACGCCAAAATATAAATCTATGGGTTCAACATTTTATAAACTACATTGCAGTCTTTTATACTTAATGATAAACTCGACAAACTTCACCTTGAATAGTTTTCCACCCTTCGTTATTCTTATTAAGGAAACCGATGTGTGCGGCGCCTCTCAGGTAATCACCCCCGATGTTGTCCTTCGGCGCTTTTGCTATTAGCTTTACCAAGAAGTCATCCTCAGCTTGACTGTTGATTATAGCCAAGTAAGATTGTTCTCCGGCGCACACGGCGTACGCTGAAGTCCAGTTCATAGGCGTGAGGTGGAACTTGTAACACTTGCCTAAAGTAGAATTCAGCACGTAACCTGGAACATTGGAAAGACTAAGGTTAACGAGATGACAAATGCATAATTTCCAATTTATTTTAATTTATAAGTCGTAATGGCCAAGTTATTCGAATATCCGCAAGCGAAATCCAAATTTTATTGCAGGTAAGAACAAGGTGTAACAGTTTTCGCAGTACAGTGTGAATACACTACTAGTGAATACCACAATCACCTCGAGCTTTAGGCGAAAGAAAACGTTTTAACTGACTTTTAACTGTGACTTGCATCTGTCTTCAACTGACGTTGGCATCTAAATATACGACGAAAAGAGGGTGCTATTACGCCTCCGTCTTGCCCTTCGGGGATCCTTTTGGGAAGGCATAAAATTCAAAACTCATTCTTTTAAGCCATGTTGGCCGTGAGGTTGGAGAAGTTGCCAGCAATACGAAAATTGCAAGTTCGAATCAAAACTGTGCCAATGAGTTTTTCTGAACTTAAGAACAGTAATAAGTCACACCACGACTTAACGATGAAGGGAAACATCAAGAAAAACCTGCATACGTTTGAGAATGGTTCGATGGACTCGTTGTCACGTCATTGTCATTTTTCACGTTGGCACTTAAACTATATCTCTGGCGGAAAGTGGACGTGTGGTTACTGTACTTTTGCGCGATCAGCAAGATATGCAAAATTTTAACTCATGTACTTACATAAAATGATTATAATTTACGTTCAGATCACTTTCAGCTAGCATATCGTGTCCACGCCATCATTGGTACATCATATAATAAAAAGAGTTACTGAAGATTGTTTTATTCCTAGTATAATTTATCAGTCAGCCCACCTCTTTGGAGACCCTCGTGGCAAGGCGTGAAGATATATTTATTTAATTTGTCCATATTTATGCATTGACTCACCACTGTAGGGCGTGTGACAGTCACTATTCCACTGGATGGACGCAGCAGTCTTCTTACAGATGTACGGGTACTTGTTAGTGCAAAGCTCGTCGTACATCAACCCATCTCGCCGCATCACCACACAGGCTTCGTCGCCGCCCGCCGCATTGGGTTCACCAGGGGCGAAGTTGCTATATACATCTGCTACTGATTGTCCTGTAATTTTATGAGAGACTAGAAGTACTCATGATTTCACTCGCTTATTATATTTCACTACTCCGCTCCAAATATATAAATGGGAAGTTTGTAATGATGTATGGTACACGTTACTCATCACGCTAGAACGGCTGAACGAAGGAGAATAAATTCATCTCTGTATATTTGTTTTTCAATTCAATGTCAATTAAAAAAAACCGCGTTCAAAGTACAAAAACTCAGGTTCTTTACAAAATCCTCACATTACCTACTATTCATTAAACATTTTTTAAATAGGGGAATAAATAATTAAAGAATTCTAAGAAAAAATGTCGAAAATTAGTCGAAATAGCCTAATCCCATTATTAGGTAAGTAATTAGTTCATTTGATGTGTTAATATGATATTTACAATGCGAAAGTGTATGGAAGAAGAGACAAAGGAAGGCGTTCCAAGTACGTAGATCAAATCGATCGAACTCTCTGAAACGGTAAGAGTACTCGAAACGGGCGAGGTTTATAAAGAGACAAATGTGGCTGAAGCGAAAGAGAAGTAAGTTAGTCTAGGAGAAAACTACCGCTCTACTCTCACTGCTTTCGCTGTAAGGGACTCGGCATAAAGACGTACTTGTACTTACCGCTGACCGTGTCGTAAACTCCATCCGCCAAAGTTGATGACATCCCGATGTAGGCCGTGTCGAAACTCTGACTCGCAGACCAAAATTCAAGTATAGCTCTAGATTCGGACATATCATTAGGGTAGTAGAGACTGGCGCCCTCTAAGTCGCAAGCCTTCTTCGCATCCACCCATGTCTTCCTCACGTCGCTGATTTTGTAGAAGCTTTTGTAGTTCGCAAAATAAGCGTAGTCATCCCGAAAATATTTCCTACTCCGTCCATCTGGGAATAACATATTTTATGTCTATATATTAAAAAAGGTTTATTTTGTAATGTAAGGTATAAAATGTGATTTCATTCCTTTCATGATATTCGTGAGTGATTTTTTTTTTAAATACTTACGCGTCTCGCACAGTAAGTGAACCGTGAGTAAAAACAACACAAACTTTATTGAATACATTGTTCGCTCCGAGTAAGACGTTCGTGTCGTGCAGAGGGTGACCCAACAGTTACTCATACATATAATATGGAGAATCCATTTTAACTAGAACAACAGGAAACATTCGCTTGCGTTGATAAGCCTTTGAGTAATACTACCTATATTTTGCAATTTTATCTCATTAATTATGGTATAAAAAATTGTATTGTAAAACCAGACTACTGAAAGTTAAGTATTCAGATAAGCGTACATACTCGTAATATCAAAAGCCGCAGGCACACTAATATTCATACCTTTTGCATGTGGCGACTATTATTACTTTATAATTTAATTTTTCAGGCTCTATGCTTGAAAGCGATGATAATGGTAGTTATTATTATTTATTTACGTCTCAGATAACATGATTCATTTATATTTTAATTACAATATTTCATACATTAAAATCTTTTATACATAAAAATGTATGTTTGCCTGTATGTCCTTTATAGAATGGTAAACGGCTGGACCGATTTTAATTAAATTTTATGTGTCTTTAGGTGGATCCGAGAATGTTTTAGATTCACAATTGGACCCGATAGATGGCATTCTCATATATATACATATATATTGTACATTAATCATGGCGCAGTGGTTCAGGTAGTGCCCATCGAAGCTATGTTATAATGAACTACTTAATGCTAGGGCGATGTCCTTTTTGTCACCTTTGTTACAGTACAATACAATGCAAAGTAAATAAAAGATCTAGGTGGTCGCTGTTCTTGATGATCTATACCTTCTTAGAACCCCTATCAGTGAATACAGTCCACAGCAAGAGCAGCCGTTATACTTGCTATTAATAACTTTTTGACAAAGTTTTCCTGTTTTTGATTAATCTCATCCTACCGAAGTCTTCGCCACGTAACTACCCGTGAGTTTGCGTGTTTCGGTATCCGTCATGCAATATTCCATTCATCTTATTTAATATTATACTTAGAAATAAACGCTCAGGCTGTGGAGTGAATTAACCCAACTGGGGCAGTATTTTACAGAAGACCACAGCTCAATGGAAGTATTTTCCTTTCTTCCTATGGTGAGTAAGACTTTTCTTTACAAAATCCAATTATCTTGGCTTATGCGTAAATTTTGAGACGCTGACCAAGGGAAATGCTCAGAACTACACATCAACACGCACTTGTGATAAGTCATACATAGGTTTCCCAGGACACTAGAATAACGATGACAGCTGTCAGGTGCAAGCAACCGCGCCAACCCAAAACTCACTGACAGCTGTCATAGGCAAAAGCACGGCAGCCTGTCATCATTGTACAAAGGTAAAAGGGACAGAGCATGACATCTCTAGTCTCAAGTCTATCCCTTTCGCACGCCACCGTTTAGACACTCGATGAAAATTAATTTGCGAAAATACCATTGAGGTCAGGCAAACAAAGATACATAAAGTTGTCAAGTGATTAATTAAATAACAAACGACTTAGTTGTTTCTGAAATAATGTACAAATGTTTATCGAGTTAAAATACCTACATTGTGTTATGTATTGCTAATTATTTTATTAATTAAGTAGGTAGGCAATTTATTTGCTTATATGCTTTATTAAGCCTTTTCCTGTTGCGGTTCGGTTTGGTTTATCGCAAATGTAAAGCATTAATAATTATTACATTTGCTGTTTGTTGTCTCTTCATTATTATATACTCCTTTGATGAAGACAATACTCTAAACATGGGCTCATTTAATATTATTCTAATTGTACTATGTGTTAACTGTTTGCATGGATATTCTTGTAAGTTACTTGTTTTACTTTGGCACATAAAATTTTTAAATTTTAAACTAAGGTGTACGTAGAGTAAAAAGCCTAGCAGAAAGAGAAAAATAAGTGATTTTTTTCCATTCTTGAGAAAATTTTAACATTTTCAACAAACCAGCCCTGTCTTGCGATTCCACCCACGTAAAATTTGATTTCATTCGTATTGTTTTGCTATTATTTATAGAAATTAATTTATTAATTTTTAATTTTTTTTATTAATTTTCATTTCATTTTTTGCGTGAAAGAGCTTCATTAACTTTCGTATTTATTATATTTTAGTAGGATGTGCATGACTTCACTGATATCACTATATTATCGATCTCATATTTTAGTTTGTAGTCGAAATCGGAGAGCATGTATGAAGAGGCTGATTAATGTAGATGAATCGAAATAGGTATATAAGTCTAGAGCGAACAGGCGCTTTTAGTCTCTCTCTCTCTCTCTCTGCCTATCCTATGAGGAGGTTGACTTGGTCATAATTTAATAGATGTATGTAACTTGGGTAATTTGATAAAGACTTACGAATTATGCTTCAGATGGTCAACGTGAGAGAAAATTCTTCCGCAAGGATTACCAATATATCGACAATTACAAAAGTTTTTACAAAGTCAGCACCGTTCAGCAGACTTGGGGAGAAGCCAAGCAATTTTGTGAGCAAGAGGGAGCCACCTTGTTTTACCCACGGGACGCTTCCGAAGCGGCCGGTTTAATGAACTACTGGGCTGACAGCCACCTTATAAACGCGATCTTCATCGGGGCGTCTTCATCAGCCAACGGGAAATATAGAACTGTTGACGGTAAGAGGGACATTATGGCTTTCGTTTTCCTCATAATATTATATCTTACTCAGGTTCGCGACTTATAATTGGTACACGTAATAAGCAAAATCTGAATTCAAAATCCGAGAACCCAAAAATTATTTACACCGAACTACATACATTATGTATTTTCCTGAAGTACATACATAGGTATTTGACATATCACGAGCTTTACAGTTGTGGAAATGGACATGAAAATGAGTAA
Source organism: Drepana arcuata (assembly GCA_016069955.1). Taxonomy (NCBI): domain Eukaryota; kingdom Metazoa; phylum Arthropoda; class Insecta; order Lepidoptera; family Drepanidae; genus Drepana; species Drepana arcuata. The sequence continues at coordinate 198,746 of JACCPG010000235.1, forward strand.
GCATTAAGACTTATGTAAAGAAGGCAGACCTATGTACAGTCGGATCAACGAAAGACTCCCATCTGTGACTTTGCTATTTGAATGTTTCGACGCAAAGAGTGTGATATTATTTCCGCCTATTCCTTCGTAAACCCTTGTCAAAAGCCATGGAGTTAAAACAATACCTTAAAACCATTTTCTTTTAGATACGCTACTATCTAATGCGTACAGTAACTTAGACACGGTCTCGGCTCCGGGACGCCGAGATTGTGTGGTGATGCGCAAGGACACGAGCATGTTTGGCGACGCTTGCGGCAAACGGTATCCGTTCGTTTGCAAGAAATCCATTGACACACTGGAGTGGGATGACAAATGTAACTTGCCCTATAAAGGTAAATAAATATATAACTTGGAACAATCCCACACATATTGATATAGTCCCAAATAAAGCAAAGCTTATATATACGATATAAATACCTACAACGATATACATACTTATAAAGATCGATATATCGATTCATTCATCAATTTGGACTTCCAGTCCAATGAATTTTGATTTATATAGACTAAGTACCAATACTCGTGTTAATCACTAAGTGTCTCCCATTAACGGGTATCGAACCCGTGACCTCAAGCTTCGCAAACTTTAACCACAAGACCAGACGGCCTTCAAGGTATGTATTTGACATGACGATAGGAGCGTCAGAGTGGGTTACATATTGTAGTTTTTTCGAATTCTGTCATAAAAAAAGATGTCTACCAAAAACTACCTAATTTTTTTGTTATGTGCGTCATTTATGTGTGATGGAATCTTTTAAGGTCCAATTTCACGAACGGTGTAATTGTACAAAATATAAAATAACTAGTCAAACTTATTATTGTAACGCTTCTTTTTAAAGTCATAAAGTCAGGTAAGTCATTAAGGATAAGAAAGAAAATTAACGAATAGTCCACCTTATGTTATCCTATTGGTATAAATAATTGTTTATTCCAGGATACGTACTCAATAAGGAACTAGGAAAGTGTTACAAATTCCACCTTACCCCGATGGATTGGTCGAAGGCTTACGCAATGTGTAAAGCCGAGTTGTCGTACTTGACGGTGATCGACAGTCAGGCTGAGGCCGACCACTTGGTGCGCATCACTGCAGCTGCGCCCAAAGAAAAGGTCCAAGGAAATTACCTGAGAGGTGTCATCCACGCCGGCTTTCACAATCGGTACAGCGAGGGGTGGCGAACAATACAAGGTAAATAACAACCGATTATCTTTCTACTACCTGTGCCGCGCCATCTCACCTGGGTGAAATTTGTTTCTTGACATTTACAATTACTGCGCCACTATCTGTTTTCATAATAATCATAATTATATATAGATTTGTATTTACATAACAGCAAGGGTACGCAGATGTACTATCCACACTCACACCTCTTCGCCATAGATATATTTTAGGTGTCAACGTGACAGATAGATAGAATCGCTTTTTCTCAAGCACTGCGCACGTCTTTGAATTTCTTCACAATGTTTTCGTCAACATTTGCTCGTGGTGTGACTAATCACTGTTGTTAAGTTCAGAAAAACTCGTTGTTGTACAGTCGGGATGCGAACTTGTTATACAAACATCCAAATGTCAATACAGCGAATAATCTATCTCTGTGCCAAATTTCATTCAATTCCGTTCAGTCGTTCCGGCATGATTGAGTAACAAACATCCATATGAATGTACATATGAATATGAATGTACATACTCACAAACTTCGAAATAAAATATGTATTAGGATGATTAATAATAATTACTTATATCATGGTTGATCACCTATATACATTTTCCATTATTTCTTTCACAGACGTAGTATTAGCCGACAGTGGATTTAATGGATGGGCAACGAACGAGCCCAACGGTGGGGACGGCGAGAGGTGTGGCTCAATGTATTACACAGGCCAGCTAAACGATATAGGCTGCTTTCACAAATGTTTTTTCGTCTGTGAACATGACGTCAATAATCTGTCGGGATCAATTGATGAACGGACGCCGGCGCAATAATTCAATAAAATACGACTTATTAGAGGAATGCAAGAGTATTATTTTCCAAGCTGACTGGTGTCAATTTTAAATCTTCATTTTATTTAAATTATACTCTGAAGAACCGGATGACAAATTATTTGCATATTTCGACAATGGCGCTAAGAATATAATCTTGTTATTTATATACATACACTTGGAATTTATTATTACCTTACGACGGCAGGTAAGTTTCAAATTCGTATAGTTAGTAAGTAGGTACCTCATATTACTCTATTGTACATTGTACCATAATACGCCAGTATTTTTCGTCAATAAATTACTAACAGACAGATACGCTGTCACTCCTTCAAGATTATCAATTATCTGTGCCCACGTACTACAACCACAGACACTTTGGTGCCCCAGATTACCATAACTTTACAGATCGAAATTTGATAAATAAATATGTGATCAATATTAATAACTAGCTTTCCCGCCCAGCTTCGTCCGGGTGAAAAAGTTAAGAAAACATGTGTTTTTTCTTATTTAATGCCCCCGGCGTTCCACCTGCGGGTGGAGTTTCATAAAATCCTCTACACCGCGTAAGGAATACTCCTATTTATAAATGGGTTTGGACCTTCCACTAATGTTGTCGGTACACACGAATTACCTATGAGTGCAACCGACTACAACTAATCTCTATTAGTTGTAGTCGGGTCATATTCCCCGCATGCATGGTTTGATAGAACATTGTAATGTTACATTGATAATAAATAAAAAGCAAGAGTATTTTTTATAATTTTATCTTGAGGTGTAAGTTTATTCGCATAACAATGATTCATACAAATTTCCTCAGTTTGTACACACCTTCTCATGTTTTGTTTTTGTAGTAATTATCTTTTATAAAAGTCGACTCTCTAAAATTTTAACATATCGTCATGTCTGTTCCCTATATCTAATTCGCTTCACCACTGCTGTTAAAACAATTGATAACAGAGGATATGCTAAGGCAAAATAATAGAGGAGAAATTATAGTTACTGCAGACTAATAGTTAAAGTAATAACGTACAATATGATGTGTTACAATGAACACGGAATGGGCCCTCTGCGAGTTAGTCAGCCTTCCGTAAGCCGTGGCACTGTAGTGTCGGATCTATCGGTGCATCACTGGTATCGGTGGACTAAATACAGCCAGTCCATTAGGCTGCCAGTTACACACCTAACAAGAAAATTCGTTACTAAATAACAACTAAATCACGTTAAATCAATTCAAAGTGTACGTTACTCGTCTTATCGATGTAAACAAATCTAATCTGCTACAAAAATCTAATACAAAGATCACCAAGTCCTTCCATATAAAATTAATCACTTAAGCTTAAGACAAACACAATAGTTTAAGTGAGGTTGCGTCGCCACTCACTTGTGATATAGTATATTATGCTTTTCATTGTACATTCAACGAATGATTAGCGAAAGATATTGCGTTGACACATTAAAACTAAAATTGACTGTACATTTTATATGTAAATATTTGTACATATTGCACTCTGAAGTAACAAAAATTATTAAGAAATATCTGTCGAAACGAAGTAATATATACGCTGAACATAATATCTCAGTAAATACATATTCGTGAGAATAGCAATCACAATGTTCGTAGCTCGTGCTCTAACCTAGGTCCCTATGGCTTACAAAGCTTACAAAAGATAAATACAGAGGTCATTTACAAAAAATATACTTCTACCCAAATAATATAAAAATAACAACAGCCATCTGTACTTTCTTAGATGAATAAAATTAAACGTACATATGTCAAACATATGACAATAGAATCTAAAAGGTATTTATTTACAAAATTTTAATGGACACATTGCAGGGCACCGAGCGGAGTCCCCTGCTAATAACTGGACGTGCCACATTTGGTCACTACAGTACAGTCCCGTACAGTGTATACAAATGAAAGGTATAGTTGCTAAAGGCATGCAGAAGGGAACAGGGTGCAGCAGCGGCCCACCGAGCTTCCCTACCCGCCAGTCTTGTCGAGCCCCACCATCCCGAGTCGCTTCACGCCTCCCACAAGCGACAATCGCTTATTCCATAGCTAACGTCTCATTATCACCTAAGACACAAATTATATTAGGGTACTTCATTACTTTTTATTTTCTCGTGTGAGATTATAATGTACTTAGGTATACCTATTACAATTTCGAAATTGAATAATATGTATCAAATACGACCGGCTGTGCACCGCCAGAGCCGAGAACTATGAAGCTACACGCGAGCCTACGCTTCGACCGATTACTTATCGTATGGCAGTTACAATTGTCACAAACGTGGTATGTGGGCGGTGAGCGGGCCCCACGTTGGGCGCCCGCATCTTCGCTTTAAGGCAACGTATCGTAGTGCAACATCATCGTGAAAGTTCACACTTCATATACTTTATCACATACGATTCTCATCTATATTGTACATGTCAATATCAAAACCCACTACGAACTCGCACACTCATGGAGCGCACCGTCTTTACGTTTTTAATGGCAGTGAATTTGTCAACAACGCACCCCTGGACACCAGAGGCCTAAGACACTCCAGTGATGGTTTGTGCTTCGTTTGCTACGTTAGAATCGCCTAATGCTACAATTAAAATTATACAAGTAGTTAGATTACTTCCGAGGCGGACTAGCGCGGCCCGCGGTGCAAGCTCGATCGCCTTACGCTCAATTTTATACGTATATTAAGAAATGCATTTTCGAAACGCCAGGCATACGCATTATATAAATACACAACACACATAATGACATGTAAGCACCGACCTCTGTCGTGTGAGATAGAGGTCAGTGCATTTAAAGAAGACACATTCAAATCGCACCAAACAGATACTTATATTAGTTTAATTATAATTACATGGGTCGGTGATAACGTAGAGCGTAGTAACGTAACGGGTTTGGTGTTCAAATGCTATGTGTCTAGTGACGTTAGGCGACAGACTCGCTTCTAGCCGACACGAGCGGTAAACAAGAGAAAACGGAAAAATAAAGTAGACACGACCCTATTGGCGGTTGGAAAATCGTATTTATATCCTAATATGTGTAATATGTTATCCAAGTATCCTTACTAATATTATAAAATGTGAATGTAAGTTTGTTTGTTACGCTTCCACGTCAAAACTACTTAACCGATCATCATGAAACTTTGTACACATATTCTTGGAGGTATTAGAAGTAACATAGGATACTTTTAATTGTTTTTTTTTTTTACCAAAGATAAAAATGTCACGCCGAGTCGCGGGTACAGCTAGTTTGGATATAAGGGCGATTTTGCAACGCAGACAAGAGCAGAAGTGTCGCTTCTATTTATAACATCTTCTCACGCCAATGTTAAAAACGGAACACGCTAGTTTCATACAACGCTTACCGGTAATTGAGATCGATAATTTAATTTTTTTTATTCACTATGATTTTCCTAATCATCAACAATGTAAGTACGCAATACATGTATTGCGAAATAAGGCGTTTCGTATTGATTCGAACTTTTATGGGCAGTATGGTTATCATTGAGATTAGTACTTATAGCATTACAAATATAGGCTACATTATAACAAGTTTTAGAGATATAATGTAACAACCAGAGGCAGGGTTGAGCTCAGTTATCCGTATCTAAAATTGCGTGCACGCCCACTATCAATTTTAACCTCAACACTATCTACACCAATATTGTTCCCTTAAGAGTTTAGAGTAAGCTCGGCCAAATAGATTCTTTTTATTTCTATTTTTCTTGCCATAAATACGAGGTAAATTAGCTGCCCTTTTGTACTTTTCTTTTGTAATAGTAGAATTAAAAGGAATGTTGTATCTAAATAAATATAAAAATAAATACTTATTTTTAACACGTGAATACTTTCTATCCCCACACCTACATAACAGCTGCCTAAATACATGCACGCAATATCAACAGTTAAGTAGTCAATAATTTACACGAAGTGACACAGATAAAATGAGCCAATCCTGCCTCGCTACCACTATTATTAATATGAGACGTCAGCATATTATGTATTTATTTAACATTTGTATGAATATAATGGTCGAAGACAACAACTGCAGATTGAAACAATTATTCAGCCTTAACACAGATTATGACAACTTTTTACGCTGTGGACGATACGCAACATCAACGATAGGCGAAAGAACAGAATTTCACAGTTTTGTGAATAATTGTACATCCTATTTCTCTAGTGACTTGACTTGACGATACTACACGGCTTCTAATCGGTAAAATCCCTATTGGAACAGTTATTACTACTGGTGATTGTAGAATATTGCAGTGAGACACTTACTTCAGTAGATAACTCAACTTGTTATAAATGTAATCACAGCAAAAATAAATTAATAATTACTTGTTACTCGAGGGACGCGGGGACAGGACGATGGAACATTATCAGAACAAAAAATCGACAGGACACGATCAAACGTCTCACATAAACTATATATAAACAAACATTGTCGTCTGTAAACATCGTCCGCGGATCTGCTTCGGCAGCGGACGCGACACGAACTACAGCACTATAATGTCACATACAGTCGACAGGTCAACGCGCCGTCCATTTTGGTAAATAAACACCCCTATCAAATTTACACCCAATAGAAACATCTTCATATATTACTTTTTTTTCTATAACTCTCATAATGTATGTACGTATGCGTAATTTAGGAGGTGTACTTATCGATAAAGCATCATACAGCCGTATCCGAGTGACCAACTCAGTATCCAGTCGGAAACGAAATAAACTGGGACGAGCGGCGAGCGTCGGCTGAAACGAGACTGGGTCGTTTCGGCCGCCACCCGGCCGCGCTCCTTCAAACGATCAACACTAAATATATACTCTCCAAACGTTCAACAACACATATATTCACTAATCTCTCGCACATAATCGCCGTCGGTCACCGAATACGTACGAAATGACGTCCTAATTGGTAAATTTGCACAGTCCTATAAATAATGTTGATCACGTCCGACGCGGTGTCCGTGCACTTCACTAAAGCTAGCCAGTCTCCGAGCGGTCTCTCCTGGTGCGGGGCGCGCGCTAGAGGGGGGTGTCGGGCGCGGCCGGCATGTGCGGCGTGCTCACGTCGGACACGTCCCAGATCTCCTCCAGGAAGGGCGGCAGCTTGCGGTTCTTGAGCTTGAGCGAGATGCACATGTTGGAGTTCTGCGTGCCCAGCGTGCGCAGCTCGGAGAGCACGCCCAGCGCCCGGCCGTACACGGCCGCCCAGCGCGGCGCGGCCGAGTGCTGGTTCACCATGTACACGCGCAACGTGTTCAGGTAGTACCGCTGGATCTCCTCCACCAGCAACGGCTGCTCCAGCCCCGGCCGGTCTGCAACACATCACACACGATATCAAGCCACCATTGCTAACACATTCAATTTAAAGGTATGAATGACACTTGTGGATGTAATTGATGAAGCTACCACATTACTTTTATATTCTTTATAGTTGACCTCAAAACTGATTGCTCAGTTTGGCTATGGAAATAGGTATTAAATATTGCATTCATCTTCAGTTTTTATTCTTAGCTATGGGTGGTTGCTTGCGTTCACAGCCCGTGACAATTCCTAAGACGTATAAAAATAATGCTAACATATTAACCCTAGTCCTAGCTTTGAAGTTACTTCAAAACAAATTATTCTATTGACTTATAACACTTATGAACCACTGTCGCATTTGAACTAACTATTAAAATATAGTACGATCAGTTTCTAGTAAAATAAACAGGAATGCGTAATGATTTGTGTAAACAATACACTTATCGTTATGTCGTTTCCAAACTCGTTAGCGTTATCTGCGTGTAGTACCTGAGAATATAACGATGGCCGTGAGTAAGGCGTATTGCACGTTGTCTAAGGTTAGGTTGTACATGCAGCGGCAGAAGTGCAGCAGGTCCTCGATGACGTACGCCATGCCGGCCTTGCGGTAGTTGTCGCGGGTGTACGCCTGGTTGTTGGCGAACAGCACGCTATCCGTCGCCGCGTCGTACCTCCGAGCCACCCTCAACATCATCACTTCACTTGAGGACGCCTGCACGGAAACAATACATTAATACAAGACGAAGAAGGAAAGGAATTATAAAAAATCCCAATAATATTATTAAGAGTAGGTGTAGGAGTGTACACTCCTCTACCATACCTCTTCGGACTAGTTTGAGGGAAATTTGGTAAAAATGTATATACATACATATACCCGGAATTTTAGTATATTCGGTTTATTTTCGGTATACCCGGAATTTCGGTATTTTCGGAATCGTGTCAAATTGTGCATCTAAGCCATTCTCGACTCCACTTGAACACACAAATAAAATCATAAAAATCGGTCCAGCCATTAAGGAGGAGTTCAATGACTAACAAAAACAATAAAAATACATATATTTAAAAGATATCTATATTACTATATATATTACTTGAATGTCATAAATGTTACCTTTAAAAGGGTTATCTGGTCAGACTGCGTGATCTTGGCAAATCCAGGCAAGCCTTTCGCGAACTCTACGATCAGCTGCACCGTTAGTATCGTCATCTCAGTGATCTCACGGAATGGTAAATCTGTGTCCTCGTCATCGTCCGATCGCCATGTCTGAAAATGAGTACATAAAAAGTTTTTAATATCTGTACACGGGGCAAGCAAGTAGTAGAAGTTTAAAACAAGTAGTAAACCATTTGTTGAAGTTGCATTACTTTGGCATAATTTTTATATATAGAAATTTTTTCTGTACGTGTGTTTGTTTCTGAACTCCCTCTAAACAGCTAGAATGATTTTGTGTTTTTGCGCGTGTGATGTGTTTAAGCGGGATGTTTCAGAATCACAAAAGGAACCGATAGGTACTGCTACAATCTTGTTCCAACATTTTTGCCCTAAGTTGATCTGTATGTTAGGCCTAATATAAACCTTAAAACACCAGTTTAAAAGCGAAAATTACTTAACCTAACTGATGCCTTTCCGCGCAGATTCCATGCAGATTTGATATTGGCGACATGATACTTGCACACAAAATCATCTGATTGAAGACTAGACAGAGCCGAGAGTATAGTTATAAATAATAATAATAATAAATACCTGGGACAATTCCACACAAATTGACCTAGTCCCAAATTAAGCAAAGCATGTGTTATGGTAACTAAACAACGATATATTTACTTATATAGACAGATATATATATACATAAATATATAGGACATCCAAAAGTAAGGTACAAATACTCGTGTTCATCATACAAATATCTGCCAGCAGCGGGACTCGAACCCGCGACCTCAAGTTTCGCAGTCAGGTGCTCTAACCACTAGACCAGACGGCCGTCAGTTGGTACAACAAAGATAAAGATATACTTACATTCGTCACCCTCTTGATATCCTCCTCTGCGGGCTGCTCGTACCCTTCCTGGTACCACACGAGCCTCGCAATCAGGGACTTCTGATTTGCTGTGAGGGGGGGGATGTTCTTCAATCTATTCTGCTCCATGAGCTTGTCCGTAAGGAATCTTGGGACGACCTCGTGCTGCAAACATTCCAGCTTCACGTAGGAAACCGTGCGGTTATTAACTCGCATCAAGTATAACTTATAACAACATGAATAACTAAGCTGTGTGAATAAAGTGATGCACACATAAATGATAGGTATTCAAATTGTTTATAGGTATACTTCGTTGTTGTTACTACTAGAAGAGGAGTTAATTAGTTCTCTGTTGGTCTAAGATATGTGATAACGTGAAATCAAATTTGAAATGAGAATTATGGATTAGCGTACAATTAAGAAAGTCAAATGTGAAACTTACGATCCTTGCGGCTTCGGGAGGTGGGGGGTCACACTGCATGATGGAGGGCATGTGGTCGTCTACGGTCGTCGTACTGACAGGCAGTTTGTCTTTCTCCCTCTGTGCTTTTTTCTCTTTTCTCTTTAACGCACACTGGTTTTCTGGTACCACGCACTCGGGCCTCATGCCCACTGCGAGACATTTTTTCAATCTACACTCTTGGCATTTTCTCCTCATGTACATATCCATCTCACACGCGTGGCCAAATTTGCAAATGTACACTGCATTTTTGGTAACGCTCCGTCGGAAGAACCCTGAAATCATATGCGATATCAGGATCATGTGCGATATTATATTAATATCAGGATCATATGCGATATTATATTAATATCAGGATCATGTGCGATATTATATTAATATCAGGATCATGTGCGATATTATATTAATATCAGGATCATATGCGATATTATATTAATATCAGGATCATGTGCGATATTATATTAATATCAGGATCATATGCGATATTATATTAATATCAGGATCATGTGCGATATTATATTAATATCAGGATCATGTGCGATATTATATTAATATCAGGATCATGTGCGATATTATATTAATATCAGGATCATGTGCGATATTATATTAATATCAGGATCAAATCGATCAAACACGAAATAATGGGAAAATCTAATCCGGCGAGCATGTAAGAGACTGATAAACGTGGATGAAGCGAAAGAGGTCTATAAGTCTAGAGCGACTGAGCTTATCATAAGGAAATCTGTAAACGTTTTAAGAAGACATTCAAAACCCTAGGTGAAAGGCGTGAATGCATACCTAGCCTCTTTGAAATCGAGGATAACGCAGTGACGAAATAGCAATCGCAAAACTAGTTATTTGCACGATAAGATAATTTAGTTATAAATGAACGTACGCAAAGGTTGCCTGAAAGGCGGGGGTCATTGACAGCGTTACGTATTAGGTACAAAAGCCATTTTTTTATTGCAAAACAAACAAGATAGATGGCGTGCAAATGGCTGGAATTGGACGTAATTGGAATGGACAAGGTACGAGTACCAGCGCCATAATGTACGTAGATTATAGCCGTCGCCCGGGCCTGAATCAGTGTTTGAACTTAAATAGACATGTTTATGCTGAGGTCGGCAGTGAAGGTTGCCGGAGATGCCCGATAGCGGCGAACCAAGGAGTAGACGCCCTGCAGACACCTATTGTGACGTCCCGTCGCGACTGCACGACCACAATGTGCACGCGCACCTCATAAAAGCCTCACACAATGCGCCAATTCAACGCTGAATTGGCACGTTAGTGGGCGATGATCAAGGGCCACATTACACTATGTAGGTTAGTAATACACGACCCGTGGCCTTATTCAGCTCAGACTACAATATGCTCGCTTAAATGCAATATTGCAGTCAAAGCTTGCATAAAGTGATGAGTTGGCGAGACATGTAAATAAGTACTAAGCAACTTGCGAGCGTCGACGTTATTTCAGTTAAGTGGTACGGCAGAAGAAAATAATTGAATCCTACTAATAGTATAAATGCGAAGTTTGTGAGGATGTTTGTTGCTCTTTCACGCAAAACTACAGGATTAGAATTGCATGAAAATATAAGATATAAACTGGATTAACCCGTAGGTACATATTAACACATAACTTTATACGGGTGAAATCACGCGGCACAACTATCGTTAGATAAGATTATAGTTTGATAGAGAACATACCTTTGCATCCTTCACACGTGAGCGCGTTGTAGTGGTATCCTGAAGCTCTGTCGCCGCAGACGAGGCACAGCTCCTCCTGTTGGCGAGGTGCCGGTCCCTTCTTCTGTCGCCTTGCATCGCCATCTGTGCTGCATCCATTGATACTTGAGGCTGGAGACAATTCTTCGCGACCTGTAACAAAATACGCGTTGTATGAGCATCAATGTACCAATATTGAACGCAATTTGAATGCAAGTGCGTAATAAAATGGAATCAAGTCTGATGGCCCATCCAACCCAGCAGACGCTAAAATCAGACGCAATAAAATTTGCATACATTACATGAATCATTTGTCGAGTCCACGACGGAGAATTTCTTCGTTTAATTTTTCGTTTTAACACGGAGCGATGATCCATCGAAGGAGAGATGTTTTCGAAACGAAATACTCGCAAGCAATTTTCGGCGGTACCATGGACATTTCCTGCCCAAACAAAGGTGCCTAGAGCGACGTCCGCATACTAATGAGGTGGACGTACTTTTGGTATTCGAAACATACGCCGGGGTAGGGTGTGCGATGTGCGATGGAAATGTAATCGGCAATTGTCAATCACGCAGTCGGAACTCCATAAAAAGTAACAGCAGGTATTATTACTAATACTGTTTTGTCTTTGGTTAGGTTGTGGCTACGCTTTAATAGCCGTTGAGTCTACCTACACGTCCCAAATAATAATGGCATCTTCAATGGCAGCACTGATGTACTAGTCTACCGCAGATTACTTATTAGTTTTGCTGCCTTTACCTTTAGTCGCACACTAGCTTGTGTGCGTTGTGCACTTTTTGCAGGAATGTGATCGAAGATCGTTTTAAATATTGTACACCCAACAAATTTAATAAACGCTAAAGTCGTGTGAATGGATGTATGCATGATCGTAACCCGTGTCAACGACCAACGGTATTATAATGAAATATGGAACAAATAAATATGTAGTTTAAGGGATTCTTATGGAAAGATATACAACAACTAGCAGTACCTACACACAGAGCAGCAGGAGCTCAAACAGACAATGCTTACGAATACTACCTCTGCGTTTGCGCAGTCCTAGAAGTTTTACACGTCACCCAATTGAATGTAAGCTATGTTTAAGCTGCCCTAGTCATCATTTTTATTTACGTCTTTATTGTGAGTGTCAAGCGCCGCCGACGCGGGTCGCTGGCCCGTCAGTACGTATACGTTACGCAACCGGCCGATATAGCCGGTAAAGGCAGTAGGCCGCTGCCAAAAAACTAGTTCCACGCGAGATCAAAGCCAATTCGCAATGCCATGCCATAATGTCTTCCCACGTTCGACAAGAAAAGTTTTCTAGCAGCCAATATTAACATACCATACGATTCTTCAAATAGTGCATAATTTACTTCAGTAACAGAAGTCCGCCGCGTCTATCTGTCCAAAACAATGCAAGGGGAAGATTAATATACTGAATATTTTATTATGTAATACCTAAGGGAGCGGAGCTGAAATCATTATACGTATAATGTTTGTGAATTTACCTTTGGTGAAACTACGGGATACAGTAGTTTAATTCTAATTTGGTACTGCCAACAACAATCAGGCGTTCGTTAAAATCGTCTGCATAAAGAGGTCAAGTACGATACTTTTATCGCGAGGCTATTAGGAGGCTATATTTACATCGTAATGAACACCATACTCCTGTTTGATTTAGGAACATCAATTTCACATGCACTGACCTGCGCACACAAAATAAACAGTTTTAGCCAATCACCATAAAGTTGCTTGCAAAAATTTCGCGTGTATTATGTTGATATGTTGCAAGATACGGTCGGGGTGAACATTATAAAGATTGGAACCTAAGGACATGAAAAAATCAAACAAATTGGGCTTGAAGCTATGTAATATTTCATATCCATCTCTACTTGATAAGCGCTGCCTGACAACAAATTTACATTCAGTAGATAATAAAATAAATAACCTTAATACTATTCCATCTCATTAATAATGTTAAGTGTTTTATCATGCTTAGCTTCATGAGTCTTAAGAAAAGTTTCTACATCTTTTTTCGTACTATACAAAAGTCTCATCATCATTTTAACAAAGCTATTCGTGAAGGTAGTTCGTACAATGCCTGACCATCAACATAGTTTGCGATAGTCTTTATCTACGAATAATTAACTAGTATAAAGTTAAATCTAATTAGTGTCCGTGAAAAAGAGAGCTAATCAAAAGTTGAATGCACGGATGACCGAGTCAGTGTGTTATGTTATTACATCTCAGCTGTTCAGTGTGTTGCGCTCGCGCATAGGAAGGTCTAGTTCGTGGCGGCTCGGCGAAGCTCGGGCGCTGTCGGCTACGCGAGCGAGAGGTGCCGCGAGAGCGACAAGTAGAGCGCGAGCGTCGACCGGGGGCAGCGTGCGGCCTTGACTCTTGCGTTCCCCGCCCCACCCCGCCCCCCGCCACGCTCACCGCGCAGCCACATTATTTATGATAGCATCAGAACTCGAAGCAAGCTCGCGATTCTATACAAGTTACTAATAATAACTCGTTTTTCCTCTCACGCCACCGTTTTTGCTTTGAACGTGTCTTTTTACAATATTTCTAACATGAGGTATCTCCATACATATAAATTGATGTAGAAAACCTGATGACACTTGTGCGGTTACAAGTCGATATAAACTGCAAAAGTTAGAAAATATATTTCAATATCTTTAGAGAAGACTAAACTTGAAAAGAGAGAACAATCGTTGATTAAACAATACGCAAACTTTCACTGACCTCAGAACAGACGACGCAACTCCACGCATTTCGCAGGCGGGCCGCGTAAGCCGCTAGTGAAAGTTGCCCAAAAGTTGGTATTGCACAAGCCTACATGGCACACGTAATTGAAATTCGGGTGCGGCGAAAGCCTACTCTAAGCGTTTGTGTGACATCATTCGGCGGTAATCAAACACACGTCGTAATAGCGAACGATATTGCGAAAACTTTCATCATCGGCAACGCAATAATAAAAATTGTCTCAGGGCAATTCGGGCTAAGGGCTAAAATCCGTTTAAACCGACTAAAGTACACCTAGGAAGAAACAGATAATGACAGTCTCAAAAAGTATTGTATTCTTCCTGAAGAATCAGTCAAATCACAGATACTATGTCATAGTGCGAAATTTCAAGATCACAGCAGTGGATAGATCAAGCATTGCGTTTCATCTGCAGGCTAACCACTGATGCTTGAAGACGTGTAAATATGACGCAGAAAAAGTGTTGTACACGTGATCGATGCATCGGCTGGGCGGAGACAGCCTCACGATGTTACTTTCTACGATACTTTCTAGCAAGAGATGTGGGCCGGAGGCGGCGCAACTAGAGCGATCGGTTTCTCCGTGCGCCGGGAAAATCGGAGTGAAATAGAAATCGCAACGCGGTGGAAAACGCCATTTTCGCGTCACACGCTTCTGCAGAAAAAGTGTAATGAACACGAATAATAAACGCATAGCGTACAAAATTAGGCTAGTAGTATTGACTATATCGATGCAAATATTCCATTATTTAACCGAATCAGAGTTGTAGGTCTCTCCACTATTTGCAATATAGATAATAAGCTGATATAGTGAATAGAAGGTATATATAGAATTGGACTTTAACTGATCGATACCAAGGAATGTTCGTTCAACGATGGCAGACACATGTGGAAGTGTTTACATCCGTATCTGTCGTAGAACGTCCGGAGTGCACATGCATCCGGCGACTGCTGTTGGCGCGAGATACCTACTAACATAGCAAACCCCTGCGTTTGCTAGTTGATTTCAGTCTGCGGAATATGATACATAACTACAATGATAGCCGTGCTAGCGGAATCTTGACTTTGCAGCTTGCTAATTACAATGATTTATCACACCATGAGTATTATGATGAAGAAAAACATGGTTAAGAAGCTTGTGCACGTTTCCTTGTATCAATATTTGCAATGTATATTTAAGACCAAATCCAAAGACGTGTCTAAGAGAATCGCCATTTATCACATTGATATATCGCCGGCTGAAAAAGGAAGTTATTTAATTACCACATCGGGAACCTTTCTGGGCGCGTGAAGATAATATGGTAAGATTTTAATTAATACCTTAAACCAGCGATGCAACGTTGATGAAAAGACCAAAGGTTCAAAGGATTCTACATTACAACCGTAATCAACAATGGTAATGCAGTATATTTTAACGTACACGTACCTACGTACATTCTTGTCCAATTTAGTCCAGTAAAATTAGAAAGTGACGGTGTTTATTAACACGTGTGTAAGTACATAGTGTAAGGTAGACGAACGTAATGGATATGCCACAACTCCCCATCAGATTGTTCCGTTTATTGACAGTGTCGGTTTATGTGTGGCCCTCTCGTTCCCTCTTGGTGAGTTTACATATAAAACTAGGTTTTTCGTCTCTGTCTGTTCCCCAATTTAGTTGGACTGGCACCCACGCTCCGACGCCTTCAACGCGCCATAGCGAGTAAACATGGGAATGGGAAATAGAAAAGGGAGGAGGATATAATTAGACTAAATATCGTTCGGTTTCCTCTTTTTAATTGGTTAAAAGCAGTTACATGCAGACAGTGAGCTGATAAGCAAATTCTCAATATTGTATAGTTTGTAGAGTTCGTGGTGCGATAGAAAGTCTGAAGTGCACTACCGCAGTGTTACGTTATCGGTGCCCTTGCCCTGTCCAAGCGCAGTGCTTGACCTCGTGTCTAGAGACGTACACTCCGTGATCGCAACCCTACATTTAAAATGTGACGATTTGGTTAAAAATATATAATATTATGTTTACCGCGTTTTATGGAAATATGGTAAACAAACTGGGCCAAGGCATGATTTGTGACGTCGCATATTATCGTCTACCAAGGGCTTAATTAATATGACCGCCACACCAACTAGGTCAACGACTCTTTGTTCTTGAGCTGATAAGGCACTTAAATTAAGACACTGGGTCGATTAGTCCATACGCTTATTAGTCCTAACAACGTAATACGTTACTGGGTCACGTTTGAATAGAGAACAGAATGTAGGTCATTAACATAAAATTCCGCGAATGTTGAACGTAACGAGGAAAATAAAGCCGGTAGGTACCTAACTATAGCAAAAGTAGGTCGAGACTCTCAGTCATCGCTGAATCGAGGCCAAAATAACAGATATTGGGACAGTGTAGTAACGATGGAGTAACACTAAATTCGGACTATTAACGTTCCGTGAGAATGCAGTAACAAACAAACTGAACATGTGAATTTCTCATTGTGACTGGATTAAAATGCACAGATTTGATTGTCACAATCGGACAACATATGTAACTCAGGTACCTAAGTTTGAATCCATTTAATATCAGTTAACAGTGGAGACTTTAAAAGATCATGGCACTATTATTCAAAGATCAAGAAGCTACGGCTTGGTACACGTAAAGAATATTAAGTAATATTAGTAATTATGCGCCTTGTATTGCTCATTAAATTTAATTATTCATTTTGAACACAAGTTCAACATCTTGTATTATCCAATTTTAACTGGGCGTCTCATCAGAAGTTAATCCCAAGAATAATTTTGTTACAGTTCTAAATAAAAACTAATTGTGTGTGAACCTTGACCTTACAATGATAAAATCAAAACATAAAACAATAGAAGATATAAAAAAATACGATTTGAATATGCGTCCGGGTACATACATTCGGGGTCGGTGACCGAGTATCAGTGGAGATAAGTCGGCGACAAAACGCTTATCGGCCGACAAAGAACGCCTTTGTTTTCAACCAATTTGACGCCTAGCTCCCTTGCTGTGATTGAACCAAAAGTACCCTGTCGCAAGAAATATATTGAACCAACAAACATTCTATGTCATGCTCAATACAGGTACAAATATGCTTTTTTAGTTCGCTGAATTACGAACGGCGCCGGCGCAGCTTCTGGTAATTCTTAAGTAAATGATATTATACCCTACAGTTTATCAAATTGAGTCGTAAATAGAACGTCAAGAAAACGAATTCACTGACAAAGGTCCCGGCAGAGTAGGTTGTAGTGATGTTTTTGTATGTATAGACAAAATGTATATTTATTTCGGTAGAAGACTTAACCTCTCAGTGAGTATAGGGGATTCAATATCATAAGTTTGTAGGAGGTAATTTGTTTCTTAATTTGTCCATTTATTGAGGATCTCTACATAATGCTATTTGTTATGATGCTTCTCACTACCCAGATAATTACGGGTAAAACTGCGGAGTACAACAAGTATGTATAGTAATAAAAGACACTTATATTAATAAACAGCATCAATTGCATTCAAGGTTTAAGTTGCAAGAACTCTCTGACGAGTTTAAATACTATAATAAAACAGCGCTGACCAACGAATGTGTATGAATGAAAGAAACTAATTTTGACACTTATGTTTTATGCACATTGCAGTCAGGACTCGAACGAAATAAAAATAATAAAGATCCTTAATTAAAGTATTTTCTCGTTTTTTGTCGGTTTATGTTCGATTTTTAATGGAGGTGGAGAATTTTTATATAGATAAAACTTTATAATAAATGTACCTGTTTTGGTCGAAGTCTTTATATGTGATATAGCTATACCTAGATATAGCTGTGCCTAATACATTGTCTGCGTAAATAAGTAGGTACTTCGAACATTTTTATGAAGCTTTCTGAACTTGAGAAACAATTTGTTCCGAATAAAAAAACGTCGAATTCCCTTATGGTATTATTTCTGCGACTTTCAAAAAGGGATCCTATTCTTCAAGATCCAGCTATTTATATACCAAAGTTCATCAAAATGTGTCGCTACTTTAGCATTAATAATATCAGTTTGGATGCTTAAGGGCACTGATGATTGATTGAAAATGTAAACAGTACAGAATGTATGTAATACATAGTACGAATAGGTACAAATAAAACGGTGTACCAGCAGGGCCTCTTGAGCCGCGTGACCAGACCACGGTAACGAGCAAAAACTTCGAAACGACATCCGAAGCAGATGGAAAAAACAAAAGATTGTATCTCTTAGCCCGAAACTACATTGTACAGTCACTAACACAAGTTGTACAGTTATAATTTTTATAATAGCAAACATTAAGCCATGCCACGGCGATACAACCTAACGATTAAAATGAATAAGCACCAGTAATTTTAAAGTGGGTTGAGAAATTTATGCACAATTTTTCTTTGTAAAATAAATAAAGTTATTCTTGATTCATGTATTGTGTCAGTGATTGTATTTCAATAGAACATGACTATAATAAAACGATTAGGGATTGTAGTTTCATGGTCGATCATGAGACCAACCACAAAGTGTAAACGCAACGGAGGTTGGGATTTTACAAGTTAGAACCGTGGTTGCCGAATAGTTCGAGTAGTCAAAATTACAAGCTCTCTGTCTCTGTCTGTGCGTTTGTTCACGCTAATCCCAGAAACGGCTTATCCGATTTAGATGTGGTTTTCACTAATATATGTTGGTAAGCTTCACTTAACAAATATCTAAAAATGCTTCCCAAAGTGATATATACCACGAGCTTTGCAGTATGGAAAATTTCGTAAGGAAACCTGCATACATGACAGACATGCAAAGACAATATAATCGTGCTTGTGAGACGGAATGGACACGTCGACATTATTTCTTCAGCAATTGAGACTGTTGTTACACCGAAGGTATTTATGTACAACAAAAATTGTTTGCATTGGTTTGCGTTTTCTTTTTCAACTCGATGACTGTGTCATGGGCTCAGCCCACGCTCGGCGGAAGGTCGGTCTCCCTCTTTGCAGACGTCTCGTTACTCAATTACGTTCACAATATGAAGTACTTAAAAACATTACAAAACAAATTGATATGTGTATTTCGAGTAAATACACATATCAATTTACATATCAAACGGAATACGTGGATGAAATGAAATTATTAGTACATTTTAGCGATGAGTTATGGGATTTGGGATTTCGAAAACACTTTTTAACCCGACATGAAATTCGGTGAAAGGCATACCACGGCTAAGTACACGTTAGTAGCGGAATAATAATCGGTGCCGTCAGCTTGATGGATGGGCTTGCAATGACGAAGCAGTAGATATAGGAAACTTCCTCCCCTTCCCGCGCCTCTTACGTCCATTCACTGCCGTTAGTGCTCAAAGCAAACAGCTTGCGGAGGTTTGGTTAATCACCAGTTACGCGATTAAATTGATTAGACCAACCCAAAAACTTAAATGAATTTGAGGATTTCATTACAATAGCTATTAAAATATCATATTGCAATTTCAATGTATAAATATAAACATATATTATCATTATAAACTATCGATATCTTCACGCTTCCCCTTAAAAGTTCCCGAAGGCGTAAGTAGAGGTGTTATTACACCCACATTGCACCACATTTTATTGCGAAACTTCTCATGACTTTTTGTTTCTGCTCTTTAGGGTTCGATATGTGCCGTTCACTTCACGCTTAGTGTTATTAAATCACTTAATAATATAATAATATATCCTCACGCCTTCCCACAAGGGTCCCGAAGGGGTAGGCAGAGGTGTATACCCACACACCCACTTTCCGCCAGAGGTATATTAGGTGCCAACGTGACAGATGGCGAGTCCATCGCCGTTACTCAAGCACAACTTTACATACGCCTTTGATTTTCTTCTCAGACGTATGCAGGTTTCCTCTCGATGTTTTCCTTCACCGTAAAGCTCGTGGTGTGACTAATCACTGTACTTAAGTTCAGAAAAACTCATTGAAAAACACTTCACGCTTAGTGTTATTAAATCACTTGATTTAGGTTTAGAGGTATGTAAGTCTAGAGAAAACTGGCGCTCTATACTGTTAGCCTACCCCGTTAGGGACTCGGCGTGATGATATGTATGTATGTTATTTAGGTTTTATAAATATTCTTGCATTTACGAGTGACAGAACCGTCGACCACCCCGACTAATCATTATATTATATATATATAGATGGAAAACAATGCAATACATTGCAATTACTTACTTTATAGGGCAAATAAATATACCCTGATACATACGGCAAACACACGTTATTTTAAATTTAGATATTGACATAACTTATATTCAAAGAAGTACCTACTGTGGGTAGGTAGAAGTGCTAAAA
Organism: Drepana arcuata; assembly: GCA_016069955.1. Taxonomy (NCBI): domain Eukaryota; kingdom Metazoa; phylum Arthropoda; class Insecta; order Lepidoptera; family Drepanidae; genus Drepana; species Drepana arcuata. The sequence goes on from JACCPG010000235.1 coordinate 219,379, forward strand.
TTACTCATAACTCATAAGGTATGACGAAAGAAGGAATATTACTGACGTATTCTCCGACTGTGACGAATCGAATGTATCAGTAGACTGGCACATACTCTCCTCACTATGGGAAACGCGCAAATTATAGCTATATAAGATACTAAGCTATACAGACGTTTATACAGAAATCAAAATAAACCTCCTAGTTTTACACTCTAACATAGAAATATTAAAGTAAACTTTATTTAGGAGACATTGTCATAGATCTCGCGTCTGTTGTCACTTCTCAGACGTATAATAAACGCGAAGAAGTTGGTTCTCATTGGTACGGACGGACCACCGTAACTTAATTCTGTCATTACGTAGCAGGTGACTCCTAATAAAAACTGTGTGGCACACAGCTTTTATTTTTTAATTGTACAATTGATTGAACAAAACTGACCTTTAAATGTTTGAGCAAAATGCCAAGTAATTTAGTGCAGTGCTTCAAAACGTCAAGCTGAAACGTTTGTGTCAACAGTAATCCTATTAGTGTACACCAAACGGACGCAACAGATTTAACGAGCACCGGAATTCCGTAGCTGCGGAGTTTTATTACTAGTGCTACTGAAACAAAATACATTGTTAGCGCATTTGCAATCGGTCTCGGGCACTGATAGCTGGCGTAGTTAGCGAGAGCAGAAGCATTCCTCGCAGCCGGGCGGACCGGTTCCAGACCGAAGCAGTTTATGGCTGGACCAGATATAAATAGATGCGTTGCAAACCATCCATCTTCGTGCTTTAGCTTTTCAGTTGTTTAAAACTAAATAGATAAATACATTAATACAATTTGCTTCTCTTATAATTATGTACCACATTTATGGAGCTCAACAATTATGCTCTATCCATAATAAGGCGAAACACAATTGGGAAACATTCAACCTCAAATTGGGAAGAATTCAGAGAATGTGTGTTTGGTAGTTACTTGATCTTTTCACACCCAGTAGTATGAAAAATGTATGGTTGGTTATATGTATGTAGTAATTAGCAATGCGGGCGCTACGCTTTCGAACAATAGACCTTGTTAAGACTTGCCATACAATGACAAACCTATAAAATCTAATCAATTCGGTATGTGGTCGGATATGGAGTGAAAGATTGCTACAGAACAAACTGTGTTCAAGAAAGCAAAGGCGGTTACTGATCAATATCAACATACATTAATACTTGCGTGCGAGTTGTTCATGGCCGACACGAGTTAGTAACAGTGGAGATAAAATCTGAATGCATTTAAAAATGGCGGACTGCATTGCTCTCTCTCACAGACATGATGCGTTCTTCACTTTCACTGTATAATAAAGCAACAATCATTTTATTATGTATCTCTGACAAAGAGTTAATCCGCTAATCTACGTTGGCTCAACGCCGCATTCGCGTTTGACCCAGTGGTAGGGATTTGCTTTCATCCAGGCCGCTAGGACAGGTTACATAAGCGACCACGTGGAGTCAAGATCATTGACCCGGGAATGTGCCGCTGATACGCTTCCAACCACTAAATCGTACCTGTGGCCGAGATAACAACGGCATATTGATGCACGATAACACAAATTCGATATAGAATAAGCGAACACGAAAAAATTATATCAAAATAGTTCTGTATATTTTATACGTGTTATTTTGCGTTACAAATGTTACAATCGCAAGATGGCCTTACTCAACCATCTCTACATTCAGCATCGGTGCCGGAGTCACCCACTTTAGCCGGCATTTGCCAATTCGTTGCATAAACGACCTAGTAATGTCAAAGGAGGTCATTGTCGCAGAACGCGAGCGCCGATCGCTCTCAGGTAGGCACCGCACACGCTACTCGCTAGTTGCAAGTTAGATAATTATATCGATTGAACCCGAGTCTCCTTCAGAGTGTCTGTGACCCCGATGTAAATAACCTGAGGCGGTTGTTCGTAAACAACTGACGTTGCTTGCGTCAATCGCTTCGCTTGCACGACTTGACCGAAACGCGCGCGCCTTGGCTAGCCATTGATGATTTACTGCTCATCTATTTTGGGTTGGAAAATGTAACTTTTGTTGTCCAATGGGATACTTACCAATTCCAACGATGACGCGGCAACTTTATTTATGGAGCATCGTTGGAATGCTTCAAATAGATTAATGGTATACTTACATTAAAATTCACAAGATCTAAATAGCTTAATTAATTCGCACCTTACGTTAAAATGAATCGAAGATGTGCCAAGTACCATACGTCATATAATCAAACAAAATTACACTTTCTGAATTCCTTCGAAAAAACATGCGTTCCGAAGAAGCGAGGTGGCATGATAAAAAATATCATTACCCGGGGATCTACCTTACGTTGGATTTATTCGGAAAATTGGTTTATGAAATTCGCAATAAAGCAAGTGTTTAGTGTATTTTACTAGTAAGTATACTAATGCGCTATCTACAAAGTAAGGTGACCTAAATGATAAGATTATTCCAATAGCTCAAGTACAGAAACACACACGCACAACGTGTTAGTGTGTGTAAATTTGCGTCGGGTTCGTTCGTACAATGACATTATCGACCTTGACTACTGCCTCTTATATCAACAAACACACACATTAGGCATCAGGAATTCGAAGCTAACTATGTGTAATGGTACTTACATATATATACATTTTATTTATAAACAAGACTTGACGCTGGATCTATCATGCCGTCTTTATGTAGGGTACCATAGCTGAGCTAGAAGCCTAAGAGAACAACGGGTGTCATTACTGCCTATTCCTCGTAGATGGAGCTTTGCTCGCTAAGTATTTCCATCTTCACACTTTTCCTGAAGTCCCAGACAGAGGTCTAATAACACTCTGTATAGACTGTATGGACTGTATAGCCAGTCTTCAGGCAACACGCCTACCTTCTTTGAATGCATTTTATATTCTTTAGATAATTTGAAAAATCCGTAACAAATAATATGTAGAACCGTGTCTGGGTGATTTGATATCAACAGAACAGTTCAACACACGATAAGGTGTAGTGAATGCCAGCGAGCCGCGATGGATGCGCTACAATCAAGGCCAAGCGAATATATTATTATCACAGTACAACGTTAAGTCAGAAACACGATGTTCTAATGTTCTGCTCGAGAACTAGGCTGACGTAACAATGATATTAAATAAAGAGTTATAACTGTGGCCCGCTTCATCCGCGTAAAATTTGATGTCATTGGTAGATTTTTGTGGAATAAAACATATCCTACGTATAAATCTAGCCAATAATGTATATCTGTGCCAAATCGTAGATAATTCCGTTCCGCAATAATTGAAAAAAAAACATCTTCACAATCTTTCGCATTTATAAATTCACTAGTAGGATTGCAATACAGCGATAGGTTACAATGCAAAATTAAATATGTTGTTTGAAGTTAAATAGCGAAGAAATCTCTTAAAAAATAACGTGTCTATATTTGAAAGGCCTTTTACTTTTAGTTACTAGTTACTAGCTAGAGTACTCGAAACCGGCTAGAAATGTGTGAAGAGACTAATGAATGTGGTTGAAACGAATGAGGTTCGTAAGTCTAGAGAGAACTGGCCTTTCTCTGCCCCGTGATAATGTGTATTATGTTATAGCCGTAATAATTTCGCACAAAGCTGTAAAAACCTAGTAAGTATTTTATATAGACCAGCTAATGCTCCATTCTTGCCTTAATAGTTTCTTTCATGAAGGCTTTTAAGCCGTTACTTTGAATTCAACATTTTTGCCAAAGTATTAGGCTTAATCACTCACTAACAAATTGTAACAAGTTTGATAAATGGGAGCGTAATTAATGTTAATCTTACACAATAAATGTACAAAATCTACAATTCATACCTTCTATTAAATTTCGGACAAATATAAATGACCGTTACATTAGTATGCACTAAACCATTTATTTCGAATAAAACAACTTTTTATGTTTTGAAGCGTGGGTAGTTAGTAATTACTTGTAACGTAGAGAAGAGCAGCCCATTTATATTAAAGGGAAGTATGTGAAAACAGGCGTAAAAGCGATTAATTATACATAGGTATTATCTGTGTATATTCACAATGATGTTAACATGGAATTGCTTTACCTTTGATGATAATTTACGTTCCCTGTTGATGATAATCATGTTTCTGGAGAAATATTCCTCTTTGATGTTGTTTGTTTGGCTCATTGGAGTGCGCTTGCGCCGAATAAGTGCGTGATTCCAGACTTTTTTGACCGAAGTTGATGAGGCTTGTAAAGGCACATGTCAATTAATTAAACGGAATTAATATATGTATTGCTTCTGGTAATGCATTTACGAATTAATAAATTTAAAATATGTGTATACATATTATCTATACTAATATAGATGTCCACGTAACATATTTCGCAAGGTTAATGAACTGAATATAGTAGGTACGCACATACAGATGAATATCAGACACCGTGTAATGTTCAACGAATTTGCATTTACCCGTCTTGTCTGTACCATTTTTCAACCTACCGTACCGTCAAGAGGATACTGTCACCTAAAGAATACTGCACTTTACTCTTATATCTACAGTTTATAGCATTGTCAGTTTTTGCTTTTCTTAATACATTTTGTACGAAGGTATGGAATCTCTCAGTACGAGTATCGTCTTTGTGTCAATGTACGGAGTTTGAAACAGGTTTATTATAGTGACCAAACAATTACAATGCCGGGTGTGAGAACGAAATTAGTTGTTTTATTAGTCATACCGCTACGCTCACCTATGTAAACGCTAAATAATTTTAGTATCGTCAAAATACATCTTTATATATTCACTAGAGTCCGATGGAATAAGCAGAGATAAAACACTAAATTTTCGCATTCGCTAAATAATTTTTTGGAGGTTAAGTGACCGATGGAGTTTCGCACTGTATGTAGTCTTTGCCTTTTTTCACAAACGTATGCTTCGCAAAGGTCTCCTTATGATTTTGTTCGCAGTAAATATGGTGGTGGTGTAATGAATCGCTGAAATTAAATTCTGAATTGATTGATTTTATACAAGGTAAGTTCTTCAAATCTCAGCGAAATCTTACCTTCTGGAAGATTTACGATAGACGTTACAATACGTTTATTTGTAACTTTCAATCAAACGTCAAGATAAATATTATATTAGATGTATATACATCTACAGTCTAGAACACTTTTCCAACGATGTTGGTAAATGGGTATTGCAAGCAATTGAAATCCCAATTATAAATTGAGTCAGTTTTATTCCATGTTGTAATGCAGTCTATAAACTTACTTGTAATTGTATATCTATGTATATGTACGTAGCAGTAGGTATGCTTATGATTGTTTAAGATCACCATATTTTACACGTAACGAATCATACAAATCGAATTGAGCATACCATGCCGAACATTCCGTGCGAGCGATTTAAAACCGTGGTGTGTATTTTCAAATTTCGCTTATTCATAGCTCTCAAACAGATATTCTTGGTACATTTATTTTGAGATTTATTAAAATATGGACCAATGTAAGATTTCAACAAGTATTTGCACGCCGTAAACTATCGAAGGACGCATTGTGTGGAGGCGGTAATGTCCGAGATACAACATCGAGGCTCTAGATACTCAGACTAACATTACATACAATAGGTACTTATAGCTCAAAGTCACGTAATTTCCGTGTCTCCATTGAAATGCGAAACCAAACGACTGTTTTGCTAGTGATCATAATATTTTCCTATTCGTCCTAAATTCTATTTAATAAGAAATAGGGACATGATATGGCGCTTAGTTCTCGTCTACCCCCTGAGGACGACGTAATTATATGTATCAGGATCTCCAGTTTTATAGTATTTCACTCTGTATATTAAAAAGCACGATTTAACTGCTGTCACACAGGTATTAAACAACTGAATAGTTATAAATAAACCATCATTCCATTAAGGCTGACATATTCATGACTGTTTGTTTGTATGTATGTACATAGAAACTGTCTGTGATCAATAAATGTACACAGTACTCGCCATTTAAGTTGAGACAAGATGGCGTCAATGCACACGTATTTACGTTCACAAATGGTCGATAAACGTTTAAATCGATCTCTGAGCAGCTTTTAATTTATGTGGCGTGCTTTGAATATTGGTTCACATAAGATAATTCGTAGTGACGCCCGAAAGTCATCAGCGGTTCCAGCTTGCCACAAGCCCCTTCCACAAGGTTCTACCCTCACCTAACTAACTAGCCTAACCACAAGTTCCAGCGCCCGCCCTTAATGATCCCAGAGGGGGTAGACAGAGGTGTGTAGGTATTACCCACACAACCATTTTCCGCCAGAGATATAAGTATTTTAGGTACCAACCTGACAGATGGCGAGTCCATCGCCGTTACGTAGTACGACTATACATACGCCTTTGAATTTCTTCTCAAACACATACAGGTTTAGGTCCTTCATCGTTAAGCTTGTGGTGTGACTAATAGCTGTACGTATTTATGTAAAAAAAATCATTGGTACAGTCGAGATTCGAACATGCAATCTTTGTGTTGCAGGCAACTACTGGAACCATTCGGCCACCACGGCTCCGGGTCGATTGAGTTAGAAACATAAAACATTAGATTTGTAATACTAGGATGTGTACACATACACCCGTCTCAAGTTTTTTCATCCTATAATACATTTTACAAAAACGAACCCAGGATATGCATTACGTAACTCTACGTAAGTACCTTATCAGTGATGCAAATCATTCTGGGTCTCTGTATTTGTATCAAACGTTAACTTGAATTGAAACACGATTTATGTGTGTAACAAATTGTAGAGTAAGTGAAAAATAATTACAATAACAGGTTTGGCTTGTTCTTAAAGCACTATAGGTACTTAACATACAAAAAGTGGGCCGTGGTGTATGAAGTATTCATACATCACGGATCATCGCCCCGATCGTTGATTGACACAGGCTTTGAAGTACGTGTACACTTAGGCACAACTACGTATCCATTACAGTCAAAACGAGAATAATAAATACATTTAGATGAATGTTCACTGGCAAGAATGTATACAAATACTGATGAAATTGGATGAAGTTAAAGATGTCTGTAAGTCTAGAGAGAGCTGACGCTCATCTGTCTGCTTATAGCGTGATAGACTCGGAGCGATATGTAAATTTGTAGTATATTCGCAGAAGCAAAGTAAAACATACCTGATATTTTACTTTGCTTTAACACTGTAACTCATTCCGTAGTTCGGCTAACAGTTTACAAATTATTTGGCGAAATATCAGATAAAAACTTTTAGTTTTATTCAATAATTCAGCAGGGGATCGATAGTCCGAACCCCTTCTTATCCGAACTTTATAATGCGAAGGGGACATTCTAACCTGCCGTGAGGTTTCCGCATATCCAAGCTTTGTCTATGTTAAATGCACTCTAAGAAAGGGTTGTTCAGATATCACGAGAAAAGATTGTGCGCAAATTAAGGGCCTTATTATTCCAACATAACAAAGCTCTATAATGAATATTGAAAACAGAGTGATTCAAAATTTCCTTCAATTAAATATTTATTGCAACAAAAACCTTTTAAATATTGAATACTGGCATCTCTCACATCCGACCAGCGTATACAATTTCTAGTTCGGCACTACTTGTTCTGCTGGCTCTGCTAACCAGTGACACTGGTGTCTTCGATTCAATTTGGATAAAAATTCACGATCAATTGGTCAGGTTAAATTTCCTTATAAACTACATTTCGTAACTTCAATTTGCTGCAATATTGAAACTACAAGACTGCAAATTATAGGTAAGCTACATAGCGTCTCAAATTATAATCGCAGATTGCATTGTTTAACCTGTTAGTACATATATACGCTACTATTAATCAATCGTCAAACTAACTTGAACTAACCATTCTCATAGCTAAGCTATATTTTAGCATTGTTTGTTTTCGAAAAATTTTTACTAATTACCAAAGTTCCAGTTTAAGTGCTTGCTATCCCAACATCTATCTCTACATAAGGCAGCTAAGCAATACATCGATTATATACCGATATGAAGTCTACAAACGCTCTACATGTTCGTCACAGCTTCACACACTATCAAATAAAACAATAGTTTTCAGCTCCAAGCAGTTCTGATTTGTCTCAAGATCAATCTCAATGATGGCTACATCGGACTCAAGTGGAGATAATAGGAGTAACGAGCGATGCGACGCGATGCCTACGCGCACCCGACCGAGGCAGGCGCCCGACCGCATATCCGCCGTAATGCTCCTTCCTAGACTCACCTTACCATCAGTATTACCACAAAAAAAGGTTACTAGTGAATTATTTTCCTTGGCATACCCATTATTTTAATAACGATACTATGATACATAACTGAGCGAGGTAATTAGTCACTAATTCTGAATGCCTCGTTATCGACCTGTCCGGTTTCCAAACATCACGACACAAAACAATAACGGTACTATTTAACCGTATTTGTCTTTAAGCACTTAATCATCTTGCTCTTGTTCAGATGTTTTTATATGTATGCGTCTGTAGGAAGAGGTGATGATATATCCCACATTTCGGCGGACATATATTTTAAGTGCCCACACATGGCGAGTTAACGTCTCTTTAATACGATTTACATACATCTATGAACGAGTCAAATGGTGTTTTCTATTCATATCAAATTGTTTTACCAATATTCATAAAAAAAACATTGGGACAGAAAACCGGGACTTGAACCTATAATCTTGCCTTGTCCAATTTCACTCGACACTCATACTCATTTCTCTCTTCCGTAGATAGACGTAACTTAACACTTCGCAAAAGTCTAGAGGGAAATGTTTCACACTTATTTTGTCAGGTTAAAATCAATCTTTATAATGTATAAGAAACAGTGCGCACAAAACTTTGAAAATGTTTACTTATTCATTCGCTATGGACCCCGGTATCATTATACTATCAAATGATTGTGAAAAAGTCGCAACGTGTGACGCGTGTGGGCCGTTTTTTAACATAAGTGTCAACAGTCAATGAACTCAAAAAGGTCTAAAATCTGACGATAACTCAATACAGATACACATACTCAATACAGATCACAGACTCACCAGACATAGGTAACAGAAACAAATACTTCTTCACGCCTTCCTACAATGGCCCCGGAAGGAGTAGGCAGAGGTGTAACGTATTAGACGGCAAGCACGATTATACATACGTTTTTGAATTTCTGCTAAAACGTATGCACGTTTCTGCTCTCGCAATGTTTGCCTTCGCCGTAAAACTCATGGTTGATTAGTCACCGTACACAAGTTCAGAGAAGTCACTGCAAATATGTATGAATCAAGAAGAGTAACAAGCACGCGCTTAAAGCCATACCAATTCAATGATTCGCAGGATAACTAATAATAAAAACTATATTCCCAACAATGCAGCCCTTTAAAATAGACAGTCACGGCCAAATAATGGCACGTACTTAGAAAATTAGGGGGTCAGGCGGACCATTAGATTATACAGTCAAAGGGTTGCCAAATCTTTATTCTTTATGCTTTTCATCACATGGTCCCCAGCAACTGTTAGAAGCAGCTGCTGCGGGATTTAAATTATTGTAACACCGCTGACTTGTAATGTCGGCAAAGTGTTGTTGGCAAGATTATCCGATTTATCTGTAGATTTTCATAGTACGGTCACTAAATATTAACATCACTGTAAATTAACAGAAAAATATTAAAATACTATTTTTTTTTTTTACTTCAAAGATGGCAAGGGAACATACGGCCCGTAATTATATAATATCATATTGCCGACTTTACTGCCGACCTTTTTTAATAAACAGAGCTTCTGATCTGATCCTGTTCCTGCCAGCAGTTTTTTATTCTATTTGGATTTCCGGAAACCTCACTCACAACAGGATACAACACTAACGGATGCTTGCCTGCAATGTAATGTTAGGTGGAGGTTGGTACTCCCCAGTCGAGCTAATCCAATATTGAACGGGAGATCCAATTGTGCACTACCTCTCTTGAAAAAAATCGGATTAACTCTCATTGACAACTTATAAAAAAACTACATGTTATGTTTAATACAAGAGTTAAATAACGCTCCATGCCTTCACCTTACCTCATAAGAGGCTCAGGAGAATGAGTGACACGGTTTATTATATAACATGTTTTTAGCCGATAAGTGACAGCTATCTTTTCTCTACGTAAATATGAACCAGAGGTCACCGACCTTTTTGATTAAGGAATCATCAATCATGCATGACTTCACGCACCACAGAGACTGGATCATATTTCACACATATTGAAAACGTTTGTTCACACTGCCATTATTAATAGGATTTCAGACTCGTATTTAGTACTTCGCTGTAATTTATATGATACTTATATATATATTTATACGTTTTCACATATGTATAAATAAAGCTCAGTACATAGGTACCGGTTTTTTATTAAATTCGAAGTTACAGTCGATCTGATCAGAAGGTTTGATTAAAGAAAAATGGAGACTGATGAATGTGGATGAAGTGAAAGTTTTAAGTCTAAAGAGGACTGATAGGCCCTCTACTCTCGGGCCTAGCCCGTGAGGGACTCGACGTGATGACATATAATGTATGTACCGAACAGATGCCTACGAGGCTCACAGTATGTAAGTAATAAATGTAACGTTTCTACATAAAAATATATTGTAATGATTATGCATTGAAAACAATAAAATAACATTACGATAATTTACGGAAAAAATACCTTTTCTCTTTAAAATTGAGATAAGTATGTTATCGGATCGTTAAATACATATTTCAATGATGGTAAGTTTCAGTAATGTAAGTCGTTAAAAACGAAGCAGATCTTGTACATATTCTAGTAATTTGTCCATGAAGTTTTTATAACATTCGGGTGGCAAATAAGGATGCGGTCCGTCTGATGGTAAGCGGCTACCGCTGTCTATGGGCGCTTGCAACACGAGGGGTCTCCTCTGCAATAATCTTTACACAACCTTTTAAAAGAGCTCTCTGGGGAAATCCTCAACGGAAAGTTCATTACTCTACATGCATTTTACATACATATACATGACAGAGCATTTCAAGCTTTTAAATCGGCAAGGCCTTTCGAGGTCTGTAACCCTTTCGCCGCCGCTGCTGTCTTAAAAAAAGATTATTCGAACGAAACAAATTATTTCCGCCTAAGTGAACTGGCAGTGGTAGCATGAAATAATTAGTGCTAGTACTTTAGTTACTATTTATATGCGAGGTGTCAAAAATCCGCTGCGACCTTGGCGCCCCCACGCGGACGCGCCGATACATTCACCTCAGGTGGGGCCCGAGGGGCTATTGTGCCCTTCATACATTTCATAATAGACATTTGATAACTATTAACGTTGAAACCGGCAGGTTGTTTGAAAAGACTGATGAAGCGAAAGAGGTCTGTAAGGTTAGAGACAACTGGCGCTCTGCCTACCCCGTGTCGGACGCGGCGTGATGATAATATGTATAAGTAGAGCTAGATGTATAAGTAGAGTAGGAAACTCAACTGATACCGCAATGTTCTTAAACATATATATCAATGAATTTATATACTTAAGTATATTATTTATTCCAGTAATGTTTTTGAACTTTTACTATTTATTTATTTTTCAGATTGAAAGGAGCTAACGTAACAAAATATAAATCTCAGTGACAAGCAGAGGATGATATTAAAAAAGTGAATCAAGTTTGAAGCATGTCAGATGTTATATTCCTAGCAACAGTATTTGGCTGGTCTAAGTACTGCGTACTAATTACGAAAAGTGGTAAAAAGGGGTTCTTATTTACTAAAGTATATACAGTAAATACCTGGCAAGTACTTGTATATAAAATTATCGCATGATAAGGAAACTTGATGGATTAGTTAGGCTGTTAGTTACTTAAAAAGTTAAAAAGAAACTAAAATGATTTAGCGCCAAGCAAACATGCTCAAGGTAGATTATAAAACGTAGGCATTTGCACATTATAATGCTCGACAAGATGATCTATAGAAATTAGAAATGAAATTCTATCATCCCTTAATAAAACTACCCGCATCGCGTTGCATTTGTACTTAATGCGTCAATGAAACTTCTCTAAGCAATTTGTAGGTGGGAATACTCGTTGATATGATAACCATTGCCTGGCATACAATGCGGGCGCATAATTAAATTAAATTAAGTATCCAGCTTACTTTATTACTTGGCTCAAATGAGATATAAGGTAAGAATATGTTACAAAAGTTATTTAAGTTCATTCGTGATACTATGTCACCATCAAACGTCATGTAACTGAACCAATAGGCTCCAAAATACATAAGCTTGAAATAGTAACAGATGTCAAATTATAATATATGATCAAATCTTTTTTAACAAAAACAAAAAGTGAATTTTATAAATGTATTTGTAGTCTAATTCAAGAATCAAAAGAATACTGACTTTTGTCTATGATATTAAAAGATAAAATCTGAGTCTGACATTGAATAAAGACTAACTAGGAAGAGACCCTGAGTGCCAAAATAGATAAACTTAAGTACATAAAAATGTGAAGTAATGCAATTAAGATTTAAGTGTTTGGGCACAAATCACAAACTTTTCGGCATTTATTATTTATAATTTGAATTAGACAACATATAAAGCGGAAACAACAAAATAGTTTTTGTCCACCAATCTAGACGGTACAGCTTCCGAAAAGTAAAAAAACAGCAATGCATCCCTGGTTTATACGTATCATTTCTAGAAAGCTGAATCTGAATAATAATGAAACAATCGCAATTAGAGAGATATGCACTACGCATGTACGCGAAACCTGATTTATCGCATGGCCGAACATTAAAGAAAGTGGAAATTTGCAGGGGGTGACGTTTCTCTGAGCTTGTTTGTATAACTTTCGTAAAATATTTTTTGAGGTGACAAAATGCGAATCAAAGTAAGGTAACTCTCAATGAGAAGACCGAGAACCGAGTACTTTGATGTGAATAACACAATTCTATACAAACACAAACGCGAAAGCCACAATAGCTAAAGCTGTTAAGAAAAGGTTTTCATACGTCTCGTGAATAGGAAAATAAACATGATCATCAATCAATGGTAATTGAGCTTTTTACAGCTTTAGGCAGCCATATTGTTTGTTACGTTTTCCATAATAATGTTTGCCTTTGCACAGTTCCTTTGCTTTTGTTGTGCCACAATTCAGTACCTAACTTTACGCCATGAGCCGTAATAGCCGATTGACTGGACTAGTTACCTATACATTATATATACATTATTATTATGGCACCTAATATACCTCTGGCGGAAAGTGGGTGTGTGGGTATTACCTATACACCTCTGCCTACCCCTTCGGGGACCCTTGTGGGAAGGCGTGAGGATATATATATATATACATTGAAGATGGCAGGCTCACACCCTGGTGACCCGTATCAATTATCTAGTCGAGATTGGCATCATGGTCAAAGAAAACTCGATAGTAATAACATGAGCGCAGCGATAGGCTTACAATCTATCACAGGAGTACCTCTGGCGAAAAATACTTGTTAGCCGATCCTTTTGGAAAGATGTAATTATATAAAAAGCTTTGAAACCAGGGCGGCAAATGTAACTTCTTTAATGATAATAATATAGAAAATGAGATTTATATATCGTGGTGCATACGTGGCTTGTCAAGCGATGCGATTTACCATCAGAAGTGGTCTCTAAACCGGTCGGACCGGGCGGACGGAGTCGCTTCGTCGAATCTCTCTGCGTCCAACTCACTCTTTAAATTGTTTATTCTGTATTACTTGGCAAATTGTAAACATTTTGTACTTTTTTTAAATCGGTGTGAACATTACATTAGCCAAGGAGATTTTCCTTCGAAACTTCTGGCATTGCTGCGCGTTAGCTCTGTTTATATCTACATATGTATATATTTAAAGTATTAAAACAGAGGTGAATAAGGAGTTCTCAATAAGGACAAAAAGGCCTGACACGTTTGTCCAGAGTGAATACTCATAGCTATAAAGCGGAGTCCAGCCTCCTTGGTGCCCACCGGACAAGTGTAAGGGCATTTAGGACCAGTCTTTAATTTCGGTTCTTATTTTTTTATTTTTTAATAAAATTGTTTATTCTATATATTTGAATACGTATAAATACTTATATAATTATTAAAAAATATAATATACTTCATGGTTAATTTGAATAGAATGTATACGCTGGAACTTAATATAAACTACGTTTTCACATAATAAGCTTATTAAATTGGTCTATTGACGGTCGTTCAAGTATTTCTACGTAGTAGTCGTGGTACAGAAATAGTCACCAGGGGTGGGATCCCTCGTGGCGCGCTGCGCCCCCTCACTTGATACATTAACCATTGTAATATTCTGACAACTAATACGGGTGTCTAAATGAATATTAATTTTAAGAGCATATAGCTACAAGGAGCAGTCCGTTACCCAACTGTAATTCGACATCGTGTAATCTATACCTATGACACTGTATGGTGACTTTATGGACAGGCAACGAACAGCACGCTAGTAGCTGAAGCTTTTGCAGTTTCTCACCGTAAATGAGAACTTGCAAATGACCTTAGCACATTCATATATTCAAAACGAGTGTAAACGACGGATTTAGCTATTTTGAAATAAAAGGAGACATTATCCTTAGGAAATCCTAAAGGAAATTTGTATTTATCGTATATTTTCCATCTCTTTCTCATAATTGAACATCGAAGGCGAATTACGTCATGGGCTCTTGGTGCCATAATTAAATAAAAAAAATAGGTTGGGATTTCTCAACGATAAATTAAGTCCGTTTTTTTGTCCACAAAAAAACTTATCCATAAAGTTATCCTATACCCAAAAAGAACGCAGGCCATCCTTCGGTCTGAATCGAAAAGCGGATAAAACAGCGGGATATCTAGTACCTAGCAATATCGTAGAAATAAGACCAAGTTTTGTGACCTTGCCTTCATAGTAGGAACGTGACCTAACCTAGTAAATTATCCACTATAACCTTGAATTGCAAAGGCCATAAGAATTACTCATTGCGCAGAAAACATCCCACATGGTCACTAAACCAAAGTGGCAAGATAGTGTAGGTATTGCCTATTGGATGTGAGGATATGATGAGAGAATAACCATTAGATAATGAATCTGTTATTATGCCACTAAGGTGCGCGATGCCGACTGCAAAACCTTTTCAACCTTCAAAGATGTGAGTACTGAGCGGTACAGATTTATAATTTACTTAGTATATACTGAACATTAAATATTGTATAGGAAGTACTTCGCCCACTATCTATCATTCCAAGATTAGTCACTCGTTGGTATTGATTATAATATGTTATTTTCAATAGTTCGCCGTTCATTACATTTGAATCCAACGACTGAATGGATTAAAAACTATTAAGTATGTTTTATTGTCAATGTTAACGATTTCTAATCAATTGGTTACCAATGTATGTAAACAAACGCTGCTAAATGATAGTGTAAAACAAGGGTATGAAGACATTGATTGCCTTGTACCGTCCGGTCAAGGTATCCAGGGCAAAGGTCGATGACAGCTTGACAGCGACCCGCGCTCACTCCTAGGAATTTTTTTGCCGCCAAAAGAATACGTAAAGCGAACGTGGTTGTAGAACGTAGAACGTACAAGAAAATACGTAGAAATATTACTCAAAACCGGCGAGCATATAGAGACTGACGAACAAGGATCTCTCTGCTTAACCAATGAGATTTTCATCGTCGATAGTTAAGTTAAATATCGAAATGGCTAACTAACCTGACGATATTGATTCATTTTCTGATTTAGGTGTGGTGGGTTGCATGGGTAACGACATGGAGGGTAACGGCTGGGTGGGCTGCTGCTGTTGATGTTGCTGCATCGTGCATGTACCGAGTAGCGATTGCGCCGTGTTGTATGTGATGCCATCGTCGTAGCCCCACAGCTCGAGCCCGCTGTACTCCGGCGAGGCGAGCGACTCCGGTGACATTACCATAGCCGGCGTTAGACCCAACGTCGACGAAGACGTCACCTCCGATGAGCTCTCCTCGAGCATTCGCAGCGTCTGGAAGCTTCCGTTGTTGGACCAGCGGCGTTTCATGTCGACGAGCGCGTCAAACGCTCCCGTGTCCACTACCGCCGACGGACATCCTCCAACGAAGGCTTTCACTTCACTTTTTTCTCGCACTAAACAATCTAGTCGAGACCCTATGGACATCCAACACTCGTCCATGCAGCGTTGAATCTCAAGGGAGTTGATATCCACTGTCTTAACTTTTGTGCACTCAGACGAGAACTGGCAAAACAAGTCTCGTAAAGAACAAATAACTTTTTTCTAATCACACAACACAATCCATGCAACAGGTGAGAAGAGCACGCGATTCACACGAGTTCGTCCGGTAATGTAGAGTCGGATAGGTAACCACGTATTTTGAACCGTAAAAACAAGCACGTTGCGCGCGCGCGACCGTCACCAGCGGAGTACGTAGAGCAAGCGAGACGTGCCGCGCCGCTCTCACTACTCACTGCCACGGTCGGGTGTGACGTCACGAGAGGCCCCGCGCGCCCGGCCCACACCCCCGCCGGCCCGCGCCGCGCAGCCGTGGCACAGAAAGTCAAGTCACCGGCGACAAAATGTAGCGCGCCGATAAAACACCCTCAATTTATGAAGACTCGCTCTATCAAAACAACTTCGCTGCCGTTACGCAACTATTGAACTTGAGAAAGTAACGTGCAAATTGTCTAATACTGATGAAAATACTTTCGTAAGTAATAGGGAATTTTAACAGTGCAATTTGAATAGTTACGTATCATGTGATACGAAATAAAAGGTAGGTTCATTTAATATACATGTATGTTATGCACATAGTTTAAGGTAACCTATTGTTCGAAAAGCGTGGTATACCTAGAAGCGCTATTAGATAACCAGAATAGTTCCCTAGAACTCATTCTATTTCTTAGTATGAGCTAATTTACTAGACTTGAGAAAAATCAACTACTCACCTTGGTCATTATATACCTACCTACACGTATGTATGTATAAGGTGTGCGTGCGATGATAATAATCTTTAAAACGAAAATATAATCTCCGTTTTTCAAAGTCAACTTCACCGTTATACTATTCAAAATAACGAATAAATCATTGTAATTAGTCGTTGTTTGGTCGTTGTTCTGTAAATAGATATTAAGGCTGTGATCTGCTTAGTATTTTAAGCGTAGGATGGGAAACAATTTCTTAAAATCAATCTGAAAGATTAAGCACAGGCCTTAATGGCCAACTTTATTTGTAATAAGTATGTACTTAAATAAGAAATTAGCTAGGCAGTGCGAAATTATGATACCTGGTCATTATAATCTGCCATACGATTCATAGGTAGATATGTACGTAGTATATAATTTATCTATCTAGGTGGTTGTATATGTACATTAAACCTACACCTATTTTTGCGAAGATAAACCTAGAGGTAGGTAGTGTTTGACACTTCATTAGCAGGGCTGTCACAGTTGCTATTGATTAGCCTTGTTTGAAGACCAAATACACAATTATATTCTCTCCCAGCCTTATTGAAGTCCTACAACGAGCGATTAAATTTCGAATGAAAGTTTTCATACTATTAACTCATCTAATCATCATTGATACGAGTACATTCATCCCCTTAAATAAGAAGCAGGCACCGTCATTATCGTATAATAAAATGTACATTTAATACCTATAATAGTTATTCAGGTAACCCTAAGCGCTTATCAATGTTTGGTGTGGTGTGACACATTGACACGGATCACGAAGCCGATGTCCTCCAAAGCAGAAAAAATAGAACGTCGACCTAAATTGCAACATTCAGGTTATCACTCTTCAGCAGCGATTTATGAAGGTAGTGATCAATTTTATCTTCGCGCATTCTCGTCGCGTGAATTTTCAATGTCCCCGATCCATTTCGCAGCCGCTGCGTTGTGAAATAACGCGCGTTTACATGAACAGTAGTGTAGGTTGCCATTATACCGAAACGCGAATAGTGTTGACTAGATTAGATTAGAAGTAGCAATGACGAACGCCGACCGCCATGATTGCCGGCGCGTTGGTTAACGTCACGGCATCACGTGTTCGCACGGTGCGTTGACCTACCAATGTTTTGGAAATACACGGCAACGCCACAGCTCTACAATCTTACTTCATGTCTGTCATAGAATTAAAAAAAAATCTTACACGTCAGTTGGATGCGACGATAGATAAGAGTAAACAAAGATGCTAAGCATTTTTCTTGAGCGGCGATGCTAATTTAGATAGAAGTTTTTTTACTATGTTAACGAATTCCGAAAATGTTCGCTGAAAGGGTGGTACAACGTTTTCTGTGCGTATATTATGGTCCCAAAGACACGGATGCGGAGGTTGTATGTAAGACGAGTCTCAAAATACGTCTTTGAATTCCTTTTCAAACGTGTTATAGGGCTCCCTCACAATGTTTCCCTTCAGAAATCATCAGAAATCAGAATCAGAGAAACATAATCAGTTCACACTACCGGGCTTTGAACCGGAATGTAGTTTAAAGTTGACTACTTAAACCACTCGACCACCAAGGCTGTTTTATTCCAGTCCCATGTATAGCTGCGATAAATAAATCACTTCGATTGAGTATGCTTTCTGAGTTTCTTTTTATACAGGCCAATATTAATTGGTTTGATTGTACTTAGCTTCGGCTTATTAAGAGTACAATTTTATTGAAAACTCGAAGGACATTTTAAGACATAATATTAACACGAGTAATGTACATTTACCTACCTAGCTACAATGAAATTTTGATGCTTAATCGTGTTACAAAATATGTATTGTCTACTGAAGGAGAATAACGTAACGAGTTAACGCATTTGACATACAAAAGTGGCAGAAAATCGTTAGAGGTCGGTGTAAAAACTGAAAATACCGTTAATTTTTTTAACATATCACTGTATAATTAATACAAGATTTGGGCATTTGGAGTAACTTAATATGAACAAAAATACGTCTCCTAGATTTCAATGAAGTTACCAAATCTACAGTATTCTGAGCTGGTGCTATAACGTCAAAAAACGCTCCACATGCCTAAGAGTAAAGCAAAAAAGAACACATTTTATTCTAAAATACTAGGCAAAAATGCTAATGAGTAGGAGCTTACAACATTATGAGCTCAATAATACTTCAAAATGTAAACTAACAAAAGTCGCTGTTGGAGCTTTTTGTCGACAAGCCTGACAAAGTATTTGTACAGTCGTGTCGTGAGGATGGCCAGTCGTGCGTGCAGTAAAATGCTCGATTGGTTTCCCCCTTCCCTCGCCCCCACCCACATCGTCCTCCGCTGAATTACCCCGGTCTTCCAAACCAATTGTAAGTGAATCACAGACGCCTTTAAGCTCCTTTACAACATCACAATCGGTATTATACAAAATCGTTTCAGTCACGTCATCGTCAAGATTCGATACATCGATTTCTTACTGATCGCTAAATTGTCTCATAGTGTAACAAGATGCTGGATATGTAGGTAAAAGATTAATAAACGATTCTTAATTATAAAGCATTAATACGACTGTTGAATGTAGACGAAGCGAAAGAGGTATGTAAGTCTAGAGAGAACTGGCGCTCTAGTCTCGCTGCCTACCCCGTTAGGGACTCGGCGTAATGATGTATGTAGATATGTATGAAATTGGATGAAGCGACAGAGTTCTACAAGTCTTAAGAGATCTGGGCCTCTTCCTATTTACCCCGTGATGGACTCGGCGTATGTTCGTTTTGTGAGTAGCTGAATAAGAATACCTGAAGCGCGAAGCCAATCTATGTTGGCAATCGATGCCAGTTCGTTTCAACCCTGACTAGCGACGTGGACAAATGCGTGGTCTAAATCGTTTTCAACACAATTCGCCACAGTCTTATTGCCGTAGTCCGACCGATACTCTCAGTAACTTCTTTCGCTATTTTTTGCTCGAAAGGTTTCCATTAAATGTAAATTAGAGATGAAATCAATCGATCCACCGTCTCTATACTCTACCAGTCAAGGCTATATTATACAATAGATAACTACTTGTCTCTGACATCATTAATACCTATTGCTATACGATAATCTTTACCTGTTTACGATTAGTCTTCCAGTTTAACGTTCCAGTTGCCTTTTCTAACTTGTTTAGGTTTATTTTTAATTCTCGCATTATTAAGTTCTTTAAAGTATGCTATAAATTCACATCTGCTAATGGAGTTCTTTTTAGCAAACATCGATTGGCTCGATTGGCGGTTATTATTATCGAATTTATTATTTCCTTTCGAAATCATAAAACATTTTATTTGGGTTGGATATGTTCAGGTTTAAAAATATCGGTTTTATATACTGAGACATGATTAATACAAGCAAAAGTTGGCTTTACGCCACACAATCCTTTGTTACAGTTGAACTGAGGAGGAGTGTCAAACAAGCACTACCATATTACGCTCGTAGCAAAATCTATTCTGAACGAAGTAAAATAATAATAATATAATATATCCTCACGCCTTCCCACAAGGGTCCCCGAAGGGGTAGGCAGAGGTGTATAGGTAATACCCACACACCCACTTTCCGCCAGAGGTATATTAGGTGCCAACGTGACAGATGGCGAGTCCATCGCCGTTACTCAAGCACGACTATACATACGCCTTTGAATTTCCTCTCAGACGTATGCAGGGTTCCTCTCGATGTTTTCCTTCACCGTAAAGCTCGTGGTGTGACTAATCACTGTACTTAAGTTCAGAAAAACTCATTGGTACAGTCGGGATTCGAACTTGCGACCTTTGCGTCGCAGGCAACTGCTCGAACCACTGGGCCACCACGGCTCCAAGTAAAATAAACTTATCTTTTTATATCTTTACCCAAATTCACTTGTTGTTTACGATACGATGCAACGCAGAGTTCTTACCTGAAAACAAAACAAGAAACGATTAAATTATATCTACATAAATAACTAAATATGGAGTACAATAATGTGAGAAAGAAGCATTTTCATCAGACGCAAATATTTACCGTTCCTTGCAATAAACTTGAAGGTAAGGTATCGGGCAAAATCTGCAAGGACTCAGGATGTGTTGTGGCTTTCTCGGTAAAGCTCACTGGAAGCTATCCAACGGGTTTGAGGAGTTGTATGAATTTCTTCGAGTTATTGCACCATTTGGAGCCGGCCGGGCAGGCGTCGCTGTCATGTTTTTACTAGCGATGTGCAGGCGCATAAAAAGTGGACGCGGCAGAATGGTCCGAGCATGCGCAATTAAGACCAAGGTCTTCGGGTTATCAAACCCGTGTCGGCGACTCGCGGTGCCGGCCGCGCCTCGTTGCCGTCGCAAAAAATGTAGCGAATAATGAAGTCGATGGTATTAAAAGATAATGGCAGGGTTAACACGCCGGCTGCATAGTCTTAACTGCCCCGCAGCCCACATAGACCAGGCTTAAGCAGCTTTACTGTACTGAGACGATATTATAATTGACCGCATTCAGTTGATCTCAATGTTGCCAAAGCAGATAAAATTACTCGAAAATAGTGTTACTAGGTGCATAAACGAAAGTAAGAAGTCTATTCATACAATATTATGCAGCGAGTTCTATTTTATCTATGTAACAGTTTATATCATTCCTGCGGCGTATTGCAAGACTGTTGAAATTAAAATATGTTTTAGGAACAATAATCCATTTTTGGATTTGAACATATCTTTTCCCAAGTTGATAGTTTAAGATATTTTTTGAGAGCGGTACTAATGGAAGTATGTTGTTTACACTATGTTTGAACGTAAATTTTTCAATGGAAATTTCTATATATGTATCACTGTGGCCATTTAGTTATCCCATAACATACCGCCCGTATGTCGAATTCGAGTTGGATTGAGTAGGCGGTAGCCTAGAGTGGAGTATTTAGGGGGAAATTTTATTTTTTCTCGTACAGAAAAAGAAAACTCTTTTTTCACTAACAAAATAAATATTTAGTGTTTTTATGATTTTTTGTGAATTTCGGTAACGAGTTACTAGTGGCCTACATAAGTGTGGGTATAGATGAAATTCCCAAACCATATAAAGAAAAATTTTTTTTTATACAACAACAGTGGCAAACAAGCATACGGCCCACCCGATGGAAAACGGTTACCGCAGTGTATTTACGCTTACAATACCGAAGTATCTCATGTGCGTTGCCACTCAGTGTTCGGAGAGTTATACTGTGTTGGCAGCATAATGGGACTGATCCCTCTCCTGCCAACACAATATAACAATCCTCCTCCCTCCCCAAGGAGCTCATTACTGGTAACCTTATTCACCGCGCAGGAACACAACACATAACCCAAAAAAGTGTGCTATTTGGCTACGGACTTCTATAATGTGGGAGATCCTGCCCCAGTCGAGCAGCTCCAAATTCAAACGGGAAACCCCCTATGCCCTACCTCTCTTAAATTGAAATATTTATATAATTTCGGAAACCTAAACCTAGTAGGCAATGGTAATATCTGGCAGATAGCCACGCGTTGGAGGAAGTCAAGGCTGTGCCGCATCCACTGCATAACAAAACAAATCCTGTTCGTTGACTCCGACCGACTCCCATGCACTTGACAGCCACTGATGTCATTCGCACTACTCTGACCTGCTAAGGAACCACGTTACCGTTCTCTGTACTCATACGGACACTTACATAATTCAACAAACACTGTGTTATCGCATGTTACGTGAAATAAGCCTTTTAGCTAGAAAGCATTAGTGTTGCTTTCGCTTGCATAGTTTCTATTGTACCTTGCAGTTTGCCAAGCCTAGACCGAGCTGATTTACTCAAATATAAACTTTATTCTGAGTGAATAGAGTTTCCATTGAAAGTAGAGGAAAAGGACTTATTGCATTTTCAATGCCAATTCCAACACTATCACTTACGTGATGTAACTATCGAGTCCGAGCAGTGATATGAAATTGTTGGTATAATCGAAGTATGCTTCGGGTTTGCAGTCTATTGTAAGCCCTGAGAATATATTCTATGAAGTATACGATGCGCGCCTGTGCCAATTACTAGGTGATTGGTTAAACATTGAAACTATAACCGTACTGCTGATTTCGATCAAAGATTCACGATCACGACATCGCAAGAATGGGTTGCTTGTTATTCTAAATTACTGGTGGGTAATTCCGTTACGAGGAATGGAAAATGGTGTAGCTTAATTTTGGAAATATGTAAAATTTCCCGATATAAACCTTAATTTATTTTAATCAAGATAAAAGCAGGCGAAATGTTATACATAATTGGGTCCGGCATGGCTTTACCAGCTTATTTACGGGTAGCCCGCTGAGAGCAGGTATTTTCGCAAGAAAATAAACTTAATTTGAATTATTGATGTTTGTTTTAGGTGGTTACGCTGGGTCTTTATTGCTCGGTTGTATAAACAATCCCCCGCTGGCTTATAAGGAAATTAATCACCGTAACTTAAATTAAACAAATTTTTAAAAGCCGAGTCGTTTAATTATAATTAAAAACACCACAACTAACGTTTGAAAGCCTCCTCTCACAGTAGGAAATTAAAAAGGTGCTAAATATACCTTGAAAAGTGCCATTATAAAAGCTTTTTTCCTGCAGGTGAATCGAATGGGATCCACTTAAATAGTTGAATGCAAAAGTCTAGTACTCGAGGCTGTTTACAGGAATCAAAGTGCAATTGGGTCACAGAAACTACGATGCACCGGCGCGGCGACCGTTGGCTGCGCGTGATTCGCCTGCCGATGCCCACCGTGTCTTGCGTAATGCATTGTCCTCAGCCTTCTCACAGGATAATACTCGGTATGATGATACAATCATGAAATGCGATTGTAACAATTTCGTACCTAGTCTAGGAAGCATAACGTACAAAATTAATGGAGTAGTTGAACTGAAACGGCTCAAAATACTTCAAGTGTTTTTACCAGAACAAGCGTTCAGCGCAATTTCTCACGATCATAGCGGAACAATGAGTCGAGGAAAATATTTTTAAACATATTGCAAAGTTCTCTCCCTATTTATTTCTTTGACACAAGCCGTGTCGGCTGTCTGAGGAAACGTTGACTCCGCTAGTCAATGGAGAATTTGCCAAAAAGCACAAACTTGCGAGTTATAATAGGAATAGATTGACAGCCTACGTCGTGTCCAGCTTCCTTGCCAACTTTGCAATTAAAAAAAAAAACTCGGCTTCTTAATTTAAACAAAAAATAACATATGGCTGAGCGTAAATATAAAATTTGGTAATTTGCTCGTACTATACTGAGATCATTGCTTTTTTGGGATCGCTTGTGGGGCAGATGGTATGCAAGTGTTATAACTTCAGTACTTAGTGTCTACAATTATTTATGGCTGTGAGCCAGTCCAGAATGTCTCTAGTAGTCTATAAGTCTATCAATAGACAAGAATGCCAAAGATACTAAAGCAAATAGACTTCCGCGGTAGTCTAATGAGGTAAGGTCTCATTTACACAAAATAATTGCAAGGTAACGAATCAGACATCAGACAGACCACCGCGAATAACATTGCTAGCACAAATTGAAGGTAATTATGTCTAATTGTGAGTCACGGTCATGGCCAATAAGCACCAATAAGCAGCTACATGGGAAGGTGCACCGAAGGTCTACCTTTAAGCTAGGTATAATTGAGTTTTCACATGCACACCAGTTACAATTGTCATAGGTTCCTATACAGAGAATATTTTAACCACTGATTTTGTTCTGAAAAATGTAGATGAAACCAAAGACTCACCACCACCACCACTCCGTGAGGTACTCGTTGCGGTCTTATCTATGTGTCTATGTTTAATTCATAGGATTATTTGAAGCTATCATTAAACGGCTAGGCAAATCTCAGTCACTAGAGTGGACACATTCACTATAAATAAGTCTGTTTTGATAACACACATTGTACAAATACGAAAGTTACTCTGTCTGTCCTTTACGTTATTACGCCTAAAGAAACGTAAAAATCCTAAAAATTTGGAAGATATATCGAAACTTTGAAGATGCATATAGGGTTTTTTACTCGCGAAAAAAAAATGTTAAAGGTATGAAGCTACTTATGGGGAACCAATAAATTTTAAGTATATCTTTACATATCCATACATTCCGTATAAAACTTCAGAGGCAAGCATTTATTAGGTTCTAAGAACAAAACTAATACAGACCTGTATCGTGTAATTTATGAGAATGTCCTTTAGAAATCCGCAAATTGCCAACAAACGGTCTAACGCTAGGCACCCACGAGCACTGCCCCAGTTACCAGCGGCTGGACCACCGCCAAGGCCTTGTCTAGTCATGGCTTGAGATAGCTCTATCCACACGAGGTGATCCTATAATTGCGAACACCTGAATTGAACATACGCTTCTGATTCATACCACTTTTAAAGTAAGGTCGTTTCAATAACACGATTTATCGCCTATTAAAACACTTGCAAACTGAGCTAAATAAATAGGATGTTTGCATTGCTCTTCCGGGCGCTAACATTCAACATTTTAGAAATCATTATCGCTTCTTCGCAGGGAGCTGCGACCTTGAGTCGCCGCTACTTAACCGTTCATAAATCAATTATTCCCGAAGATATATTTCAGTGTGGGTTTGACAGGCGATGAGCTTATTTATAGTAGTTCGTCGGGTATATAATTCCATTCCCGAGATAATCATACCTTAAATATGTCATACAAAATATAAATAGAATGGATTCTCGCTCCGGCCGCCGTACCGAGCAGACGTGTGCTCCCACCGCTCCCGCGCTCTGCGCCCGCTACGACCGGCAGAAGCCACACCCGCCGCTACGCAAATCGCCACGCGGTAGCCGCACGTGGTGATTGTTGGTCGCCTTTTTCAAGGCAACAACAATCACAATTCTTGTTTCTCGACAATAATATTTGTCCCCTTCTGGGAAAATCCACAGTTTCGTGGTCATTCGGTGGAAACCAAACGGTGCAAACGAAACCGAGTGGGGCGCTGCCCCGTTGCGCTCTTAGCCTTGCCCCTTCAGGGTAAGGCTACAAACGGACGGGACCAGGTTCACCGGCCTTGGGGTCTACCCTAGTCGCGCCTGGTCATCACCCACCGCCCACCCTACCTATTCCTTACCTCCTATCCTCCGGTGTTAGTTTGGGCACTGTCCACGGACTAGTGCTCTCTACACCGGAACTGTCAGGGACCCGCTGCACAATAAGATTGGCAGCGGGAATACAAGCTTAGGGCTCACACCATAGGCACACTCACCTCCCTGTCTACACCCGACAGGGAGGGTTCAGTACACACCCCCGGGTCAACCCCCCGGGGATCGGGTCTCTAACGTTTAAGTCACCAGGGGTTTCTTTACGTGTTTCTTCCCCTGGGCGACCGCGCCCCGAAACACGTTTCCCTTACCGCCTTGCCCTCCCACGTCTTTATCCACCATGTCCACAATTATGGACCCCCAAGCCTCACTGGCTTTTCTCGCGCGGCTCTTAGACGCCGTGCCCACCCTCCGACGTCAATATGACGAATACACCCGCGATATAAACGCGGGTACCCCCACTGCCGAGGCGACAGCAGCGCTGGACAAGAGCGCAATCATAGCCGTCACCAACGAGGCCAATAAGTCTCAGGACTCCCCCTTGTCCCCCGAATCTGTCATTGTGGACTCCGAAATGGAGGCATTACAATCCGAGTCGTCCGAGGGCTCCTCGGACGAATTTACGCCCGTCACGGGCTCCAAGAAGCGCGCCAGACGCGCTAAAAAGAAGGAGGCCTCAACCTCACCCTCCCCCCCCACTAAAGCCCCCAAGACCGTGCCCGTGCCCGCCGCACAGCCCTCCCCGGTAGCCTCGTCCTCGGCACCCCCCTCCCCCGCCCCCCTCGCCTCTCCGGAAGCCGAAGCCACTCAGGCTAGCCGGCTCTCCCCCGTCCCGCGACCCACGCGGCCCTCCTCGACGAAGGAGCGCTCTTGCCCCCCCGTATTCGTCCACACTAAGTCCAAGTGGACGGAAATCTCCGGTTGGTGTAAAACCAACCGTATCTCCTTCACCCGGGCCACGGCCACAGCCGAAGGCATTAAGGTGCACCTCCCGAATTCGACTGAATTCCGAGCCTTCACCAAGCTCCTGCAGGCCAGAAGTGTGGAATACCACACTTATGACCTGCCGGAGGACCGTTTACTCCGGGTCGTCATCCGCGGCGTCCCACGCGAAATCGATACCGAGTCGATCAAAGATGATCTGCAGGCTCAGAATGTCGCGGTGAAGGAGGTGCACCGCATGCACCGACAAAATGCCGGAGAGGCATTTAACATGGTTCTCGCCATCTGCGAGAACTCCCCCGACGGCAAAGCCGTCTTTAAGATTAAAACCCTATGCCACCTGTCTGGCATAAGGGTTGAAACTCCCCACGGCAGCCCTATAGGGCAGTGTCACAACTGCCAACTATATGGGCACGCTTCGCGTAACTGCAACGCGAAACCCAGGTGCGTCAAGTGCCTGGGTGATCATGGGACGAGCGACTGCTCGCGCCCTAAGGACCGCACGCTCGCCGACTCGCCTCCTAGTTGCGTGCTTTGCCGCCAGGAAGGCCACCCGGCCAATTACAGGGGCTGTCCCAAAGCCCCCAAGCCCAGGCCGGTCGTGGTCAAGAGGGCGGCGGCCCGCGAATGGCGTAACGCCCCCCCCGCGCAACCCGCCCCACCTCGACCTTCTCCGTGGAGGGCCCTCCCTCCGAGGGACTTTCCACCCCTCCCACAAGCGTCCCCCTCTGTCCCCTCAGCGGCCCCGAGCCCGCAGATTACACCTCTGCCGTCGCTCTCCACCGCCAAACCCCAACAGCCCCAGCCCCAGGCTGCTTATCCCCCTCGTAGACCCCAGGCGGTCCAGCCCACTTCCTCCCCCTCTGAAACCTCCGCCAACATGGCATTCCTGGCGGATCTTTTCTCCACGGTCAACCTCTCAAGGGTTAACGAGATGGCACGAAGCCTCAGGGCCGTCCGGAAGGACCCTCTGGCCCTCCTCAAGGTCCTCGGCGACTACGCCGATGTATCAGAGTCCCTGGCTACCTTCTCGTCCAACCAATAATGGACTCAAACGTAAGCAGCAGAATCAAACCCCGATCACTTTCAATTGGCTACTTTAATGCCAACGGCATTCACAGCCAAAAGGAAGAGATCGCCGCGTTCCTCCGCGATAACAATATCGACGTTTTCTTAGTGCAGGAAACCTTCTTGAAACCATCACACCGAGACCCTAGAATTGCAAACTACTGCGTAGTTCGCAATGATAGATCTCGATCCGCCCTCGGTGGTACTTTGATCTATTACAAGAGGTCCCTGCACTGTATTCCGATCCAACCGCCAACCCTCTCCCACATTGAGACCTCAATCTGTCGATTAGGAATGACCGGCCATCAGCCGATCACGATAGTCTCTGCGTACTGTTCCCCAGTTAACTCGACGGCCGATATCAAAGCGGATATCAAAGCCCTCATCAACCTCAGTAGCTCGGTTATTATCGCGGGTGACCTGAATGCCAAGAGCGATGCTTGGAACAGCCACTCACGAAATAACAGAGGACGCCAATTGGAGGACCTCAGCGGGCTCCTCCAATTCGACGTCATTGCGCCTATGCACCCCACCCACTATCCCGAGAATATCAACCACCGACCGGACGTACTAGACATTGCGATCCTCAAGAATGTAAACCTCCGTTTGCACTCGTTGAGGTCGCACGACGAGTTAGATTCCGACCACCGACCTGTGACCTTAGCGCTCTCCCCCCGACTAGGCCCCCCGGACTCAGGTCAGTCCCCACCTCAGAAAAAGATAACAGACTGGAGAAAACTGGAGGAACTCCTCAAGTCCTCTTCATCTGTTCACTTAGATAGTATCCCGCCCCTCATAGAGTCGGCAGCCGACACTCAAAAGGCGGTCGATTCCCTCACAGCTCACGTACAGTCAGCCGTGGACGCCTGTTCACGACAAGTTCCGGTGATGGAAGACCATCGCTGGAAACTTCCCGACGACGTGCGTGAACTGGTGACGGAAAAGAACGCCGCTCTTCGAGCGCATAGAGCTCACCCGACTGAAGCGAACCGCACCTTTCTGAGGTCACTCCAGCGCAAGCTGAGATACCGCATGAAAGACCTGCGAGACGCTCGCTGGAACAAGTTCCTAGGGGAACTTGAACCGAGTCACTTGGCCTTTTGGCATCTCCAACGGAAACTTAAATCAGACAAAATCTCGTCCATGCCTCCACTCACTCGTCCAAATCAAGGGCCCGCCTTTGACGACGACGAGAAGTCCGAGTGCCTGGCCGACAGTCTCGAGGCTCAATGTACGCCCAGCACCTTGCCAGTAGATCAGCGCCACCTCAAGAAGGTGGACGCCGAGGTCGAAAGCAAACTATCCCACCCACCCTCCGAACACCCAGACCACCCTATCGCCCCAATCACGGTGGACGAAGTCCGGAAAGTGATCAAGGATCTTCACCCCAGGAAAGCCCCAGGTCCCGACGGGATCGCTAACAGAGTTATCAAACTCTTCTCCCCTTATCTCATAGTTTTGCTCACTGCCATCTTCAATGCAGCACTGAGCAACAACTTTTTCCCCCAATCCTGGAAAAGTGCAACGGTTATAGGTATTCCCAAGCCAGGGAAACCCAAGACCGAAGCCTCCAGTTATCGCCCCATCAGTCTCCTCAACGTCCTTGGCAAGATTTACGAGAGACTTATTTACAATAGATTAAAGAGTTTTGCAGACTCTAAGAAATTCATACCTGACCAACAGTTCGGTTTTCGAACCAAACACTCCTGTGTCCAACAAGTCCACCGTATAGTGGAAGACGTCAGTAGCGGCTTCCAATTCGGTTATACCACGGGTATGCTCCTCCTCGACGTGGCGAAGGCATTCGACAAGGTCTGGCACAACGGCTTAATATACAAGCTGTACCAGTTGGGCGTGCCGGACCGTCTAGTACGCATAGTACGGGACTTTTTGTCTAACCGCTCCTTCCGCTACAGAGTCGAGGGCACACTCTCTTCCCCCCATCCCATACGAGCAGGAGTCCCGCAAGGCTCTGTGCTCTCGCCACTCCTATTCACGCTTTATACCAGCGACATTCCCCTCCATAGACGAGTTAAAAGCGCTCTATTCGCCGACGATACGGCTATCTACTACAAAGGTAGAACTCCCGAGGGAATTCACGACAACCTCCAATCCGCGGTCACAGCCCTGGGGCGGTGGTTCCGGAAATGGAGAATTGAAGTGAACCCCACCAAAAGCGCAGCCATTCTATTCTGGAAAGGCCTCGAACGCCCACGGGTAGCCCCCATCACCCTCTTCGGCAAACCCATTCCATGGGAAGAAAAAGCCAAATACCTGGGTGTGATCCTCGATCAACGCCTTTCTTTCCGTCACCACGTAAAGGCGGTACGCGCGCGAGCCGCCTTCGCGCTCGGTAGACTTCACAGCATGTTGAATGCACGAAGTAAACTCTCATTGAAATCCAAGGTGAGGATTTACACGACGTGCATTCGACCAATCATGACATATGCGGGTGTAGTGTTCGCACACACTAGCAAGTCAACACTCAACCCCCTGCAAGTGCTCCAAAGCCGGTTTCTCCGGAGAGCCACAGGTGCCCCGTGGTACATGCGTAATAGTCAACTCCACGTTGACCTCAAAGTCCCAACTATAAAACAGTTTTTGAAAAAACTGTCCAAACGTCATTTCGATTCTGCTGTAAACCACCCCAGCCCCCTCGTCGTATCGGCCGCCCGATACACTCCTTCCCTTATCTCGAAGATAAGGCGTCCAAAACATGCCGTCATCGAACCGGATGACGACATAACGGTCCTCCAGGACGCCCGGCAAAAACATACCAACACTACACAAAACCGACCACTGTTCCGTCCTCGCCGGCGAGGCTCGACGCGAATAAGCCGTAATGTTCCCCCCCGACCTCCTCCGCAAACGCCGGCCCGCGCCGAGCCAGACGCGCAAATCCCGCCCCCAAATAATATATAAATAAAATTACCAGTCCAGCCCAGCTCCCTTGCTCGCGATCCAGCAACGCCCTAAGCCGAGGCTCGTACCCCACCGGGGGTGCCCTTAGCTGTGTTGCTTAGTACTAAATTGCCTGGCTGGAGGCCTAGGTCTCGCCATTGACCGGTTAAGTAGCAAAAGTTCCCGGAACTCACGCTACGAGAGACAATACAAAAACATTCCACACAAATTGACCTAGTACCAAATTAGCAAAGCTTATGTTATGGTAACTAGACAACAAAAGACAACTAGTAGACTATTAGGTATAGTGTCTTTTGTAAGTCTCGGCTCCGTAAAGGGCGACTCCAGCACAAAATACTTTAAAGTAATATTAATTACAGTTTAAGGACTTCAATATTACAAAGTGTAAAAATAGCGGATACATTGACTGCAAGTCTGCGCGATCCAACGAAGATTTTGTTACCAGTTGTAACACTTTATTTATCGTCATGTTATTTTATTATTTTGCTCTCTTAGTGTTCTTTGCCTTTGCATCGTTGAATAGGTTTTGTGAGCACTAAAACTATATATATATAAGTGTATCGGTGACTAATCGATAAAACTTTTTTCTTAATCTTACACTGTACTCCAATTATTCAAGAACAAAATCAGCGATAACAACCGTGGGGACTTGTGATGGTAAGCGATTACCCTCGCCTTTGGATGCTTATAACATAAGAAGCAACATTTGCGTGTTACCAGCCCTATTACATACATGCCGAGGCCCTAACGGGTTATGCAGAGGGGGTAGATCGCCAGTTCTCTCTAGCCTTACGTACATACACCTCTTTCGGTTCGTCCACATTCATCAGGCACTTCATACATGCCCTATTAAATTTCATATTATTCCAAAAACATTTGTTTATTGATTAATTTATGGATCTCTAACAAAGGATACACGAAAAATTCAAAGATAGAATCGTTACAAACTTCGACAAGCGTGTCCATTCAGCCTTACTCTCGTTAGAATTAATTTATATTAAGCGTATACTGTAGGCTGGGTGCTCGCGAAAGGAAGCTCCTTCGAAACTGCATTGAACGAGACCTGTTTCGTTTCATCCTTGACCTGAACCTTTCGAACTGATAGATCATCATGTGTCACTATGTCTCAATATTATAAGATAATTTACAGGCTTAGATAAAGAAAAGTTTTATTGTTTTCATAAAAAAAAAGTCATTAAAAAACTAAAGTATAATAAATATAGGAATGAAATAGAATAACAATAATAAAATTGTGTGTAAAAGCGTGATGATTAAGCAGGTCACAGCTTATCAAGCTCAAACATATATAATTTTGGAGACTCGTAGAATTCCGGCGAGAAACATAGTCTATTCGCTACGAGCTGCTATGCGAAGGTAATTTTATTGCGTAAAATTATACAGGAAACAAAGCAACAAAAGTGCACATCCCACACTGCATGTTAGATACACGGTGAGGTGACCGGCTGATGATTCACGTGACCAGATAATGCACCACGGGCCTGAAGATAGTAGATCCATGTCCTTTGTTTTAGGGCCTTTGTGAGAATGTTGTTGAATCGTGTACGAATAGGATATATGAATAAAAAATACACAAAAATGTATACACTCTATACATAAACAACATAAGCCGTGGTGGCCGAGTGGTTCGAGCAGTTGCCTGCGACGCAAAGGTCGCAGTCGCAACCAATGAGTTTTTCTGAGCTAAAGTACAGTGATTAGTCACACCACGAGCTTTACGGTGAAGGAAAACATCGAGAGGAAACCTGCATACGTCTGAGAAGAAATTCAAAGGCGTATGTATAGTGGTGTTTGAGTAACGGCGATGGACTCGCCATCTGTCACGTTGGCACCTAATATACCTCTGGCGGAAACTGGGTGTGTGTGGGTACTACCTATACACCTCTGCCTACCCCTTCGGGGACCCTTGTGGGAAGGCGTGAGGATATTATTATTATATATACATAAACTATAGGCGCCCCAAAGTTACATCCGCGTTAAGTATGATTGTTGTTGTTTGAAATTTGTTGAAAGTATTTTATTAAATATAGTTACTCCGGTGTAAGGTCATCATTCCATATATAAAAGATTTTTTTTAATCTTAAAATCAGTTAAGAAGTTTTTGAATTGATCAATTACATCATGTTGAGCCCTAACGAGGTAGGCAAAGCTAAGCTAGTTATATAAGGTTAAGATAAGGTATATATGTCACTGAGTTACCATCATGAGGAATCATTTTTATGTCAGGGTCGGCAGCGAGCGTGATTCCCCTGGCGTTGCAAGCGTCCATAGGCGGCAGTAACCGCTCACAGGCGGCCAGGCATGCTTTTTTGCCATCCGTGTAGAATAAATAAAAAATAACTGACGATCTGTAGATATATATGTACTGCCTTATAATTTACGTTTTTAATTTTTATATTTAAATACCTATTTGACGTTTATACAGCGTCATTCGTTTTAACTCATTATATGCAGCGGCCATATTATATTACTTCTGAAAAAAAACTCTAATCATTGCATGTGCGTACGGTGAGTTTTAATTTCCCTATTGGTGTGATAAACGGTGGCCTGGCACGATACCTAAATAACGTGTATTATTAAAAATTCTAATGACTTCGGTAATTGAATTATTACATTAAATTTTAAGTATCATCTTATTGATAGCATATCTCATGTTCAAATTGAGGAGTCGGTGTTTTAGCTGGATATACAAATTAATAGATTTAGAAAGTTACTTTCATACAGACGAAATAGTTTTGTGATTAGACTTTCCAATAAATTTGGAAATGGAATATTCAATTTTTTTTTTATACCACTTGGGTGGCAAAAAAGCATGCGGTCCGCCTGATGGTAAGCGGTTACCGCTTATTATGCAATATTACATATGTAATTATGATTGCATATGTAATATTGCAAGTTATAATATAATAAAAATAATAAGTTGCAAGTTGCAGGTCATTTTTATTAGAGAGGTCCGTGTAAAGATTCAGCTTAACTTAGGCAACTATATTATTTACATTTCGAATCATAGTCCTTCCCCTACGGGGAATCTTGTAGGCAGTCAGTAAGATGAAGTACATTATTATTAACATAAATGAAACTTTATAACTTATTGTTACTTACTATTGCTATTATTGACAAATACTGTAGCTGAACAGAGAAGTCAATCTAAAAGGTTGAATGCATCGATACCCTATTTTTAATATTTGCATTCTAGTTGTCAATTGATCGGCGATACGTAGGTAATAAAGTTTTTATATAATTACACACTACTGATATAAAGCTATATACACCACGTGACGTTTACATAGGTAAATATAGATATAACTGAACATAATTATAGGTACTTGATACCGGAAGGGAAACGGCTGGATGAACGTTGGAATCGTCTGGCACCCACATTACTTACTCGCACGTCAGAGATTGTCAACCGGAAGTAGGGTTGGAAGGAAATAAGGTTTATAAATAATGTGACCAAAATATGATAAGCGTAATTACTTAATCTTTTACTGTGAATTAACAGTATACTTCATCTTAGTCTTTTACTTTAAAATTTCTTTTTTAAAAGAGACTATTTCAAGATAAAATTCTTGAAATAGTCTCTTACTTTCTTACTCTCCTACCTTTGGTACTTTACTTTGAAACTGCGATAGTTGCTAACTGCTTCTCTAATTCGCAACCACATTTTAAATGTTGGTCATGGATTTTCATACGAGCGCGTTGATGTCTGTAACTTGTCTTCTAATTGAAATACACTTTATTCATTTTAAGTCGTTTCAAGTAATACAGATATGCTTTTGAAAAAATCTTCTTCAAATATTTATGAGCGCACTTTGTGACTCGTCCGCCCTATATGTTCGTAGATCGTATTCAACAAAAAGTAACACACAAGTAGAGAAAGAAAGTAACAATAAGTTTTACTAAAAAAACAATAATACAGTCACAGAGATATCGGGTAGATGACATTACCGACAGAATCGAGCTGTATTACTTTAGATACCAAGCGGCATACAGTTCGAGCCAAATGTCACCTGGCCGGCTGAGAGACCAGAAAAAAATTGCAGGGTCTTCAAACTAACGACATTCGACGACAAATATCAATATTTCTATATCGCGTTGTCATAGATATATCAGCTGTTGTAAATTTCACTTAAATAGTGTCTTGATGTCAGAGCATCCAGAATAAGGACTGAACCCAGAACTGTTTTCAAATAAGCTCTTAATGGAAATTATAATCTTAAAGCTGTACGGTACGATTGAATTAGTGTGCCTTACATATAGAAAGAGCCCATATTTCATTTGAGTTGCTTCTGCTATCGCGACAATGGTTCGGTAGTGAGCAATTACACTGGGCAAATCCTACTAAACCCACCACCTGTTCTCACTCCAATACTGTTAGTAATGTTTGATATCATAAACATTTCAATTCAATTTTATTACTTAAATGTACTCAATGAAAGTTGAAAGTTGTCTGGACACGGACGCCAAGAAGAGAAATAGGAAAAATGAAATTTAGCTGCAGTGTGTACTGAGTTGAATTTAGAACGGGATAAAAGCTTAAGAGTCTACGATGTAGGATAGCGACCCACGCGCTTTCATTCATGGGAAATCTATAGGTTTATTTGTAATGAAATAGTTAGTTTATTTGAAATAAACGACGTGTGCTTGCGAGGCTAGCAGACGGCAGTTAGTCGGATACACGGGTGGTCTTTATAATGTGTTTATTGGGCCAACAAGTTTATCATACGTATGCAACTATTGTTGCTTCTTTATAACGTTATTAAAATTTGATCATCCAACAAATTTAGTTTTTTAAAGGCAGGCGTAAAATTTATATAAAGAAAAATATTCGTATGATTTTTACCGCTTAAAACACCATTCGATACTAAAAGTAATAAATAATTACTTTTCATATATTATAATAATTATTTTGTTAAGTAAACAAAACGCCGTAGCATTTTTCCTGGGATACAAATCAGGGCAATTGCTACTAAGGTTTAACCCTTACAATGTTTACCTTCACCGGAAAGCGCTTGACAGGCGCGTGTCAAAGCATTGTACTACCAAATATCAGGAATGGAATTGGACCTGTAATCTAATTTTCGCAGGTGACTATTTAAGCCACTCAGTCACCTCGGCTCCTACAACAATTAGCTACCTAAGAAAATAAAATACTCATCATTTGAATGTCTTATACAAACAAACGCTTATTGCACTTTATCCGTCCCGTTACTGTAAGTGCTAACCTACACAAATTAGAAGTGTTGAAGGAATACAGTATAATATATGGACTCGAGCTGCATTCCAATTTGTTAGCATAAACTTAAAACAAAAGCTTTGAACCTGTCAAGCATGTTCCACGGAGAAGACGAAATTATGGATATTCGTGACACATACATTGACTGTTTTCTAAAATCGTATGATCGGAAGCGATCACTACAACCTTATACGTGTTATTTATACATAACAAAACTTTATGGATAAATTTATTGATATTTATTGACGTCGTAACTGATGTCTTACAAATGAGTTTCAAAGCTCTGCATAATTTATTGAAAATATTTTCGCCAACTTTTCGGGCATAAATTATGCTAATGAGTAAACATATCGTTTTCTCATTCACTATTACACATAATAAAATATTATTATTGATAATTCAAACCTGACAGCCAAATCTGTGTCAGGTGCCGTGAAATATCAAATATTATGAATATACTTATAGTTTGTATAATTTTAATACAGACATACATAGATTTCACCGCACCGAGTCTCTCTCTCACGGGGTATAGAGGGTGGATCGCTAGTTCTCTCCAGACTTAGAGAGCTCATTCGCTTAATATACCAACATTAGTCTTTTCATTATCACCAGTTGTGATTTGATTTAGGTAGTTGGGTCTAGGTCTTCCTCCATTTTTCACTCACTTTTGCATTGTAAGTACACCTGTTTCTTCAATATTTCTATCTACTATATGTTCAAACCGACGTAACATGCCCCTCTTCATTTTTACGGCCACACGCTCATTCACGCTAGTTACTTTGTGAATCTTTTTCATTGTGGATTCAATCTAACGCCGACCAACCAAGAAAATTCTTCTTGCCAAGGGAACAAAAATACTTATTATTATTATGTGATTTGTGAAATATTATTACAAACCATTAAAATACAATTCAGGATGCCAATCTATAACAAGAGCTTCGTAAACAAATATTTTCTCAGTGATTACATATACAATTGATACCCAGAATAAAAATGATGGTTTATTTAAAACTTAAAAAAAAAGTGCGTGAAAAAAAGCCGTTTCTTGGTATTGATGTTTAATAACAATTATTAGTTCGGTAAACTACAAATTGCCATATCCAAATGTCATATTGTCCAAGATC
>JACCPG010000236.1:0-28903 GCA_016069955.1 Drepana arcuata
GAGTGAGTGAGTTTAAAAAAAAAGACGTAATAATAAATTTGGATGGATTGAAAGACACCTCCCAACCTGCCCCGTGAAAGACTGTGTGATGACATGAAAGTATCTATTTCATTACAAGGTGGAGAGAGAAGTGCCGGTTCTATCTAACTTGCATAAATTTTTCATCATTAATTAACCATATTCATTAATCTCTTCAAACATACATACGGTTCGTCATGACGGGTCCCTCACGGGATACGCAGACAGGGTAGAGCGCCAGTTCTCTATAGACTTGACTCTTCATACATACACGTCGATTTGATCTAGGTAGTTGGAACGTGGTCTTCCTCTACCTCTTCCTCTAGACACTTTCACAGTGTACATCTGTATCGTCAATATTTTTTATATTTTCGAATAATTCATAATGTCATGTTTAAATATGAGTAAGTAACGAACGTGTTTAACTTGCCTAGCGGTCCGCACTGTCGTCATCGACCAAGGGTCCCCCTGGGGCGGCCAGGAGCTGGAACGCAGCATGATGCCACTCAAGTGGTACTATGACCTTTGCTGCGAGATGGAAAACTTTAGCTATGCGTTCGGTCCTTGTTGGGACCCCGTAATCGCGCACTGCAATTTGTGTAAGTTATAGTTTAAGTGCTTTTGTTGTTTGTTTGCTGTGCCCAACAGGGTCCACTGTATACTCTGATATTATCGTGATATTTTTGTAAGTGGAAGAGCAATAAAGAATTATGAATTAAGTATTATAAGAAACAGTAACTTGTCCACAAATAATCAATAATTATCAAAAAATAATCAATAATTACCAAAACATAATCAATAATTATAAAAAATTATGAATAATCATCATACATGGAAATTTTTTTCAATATCTCATATATTAAAGTCAAATGTATTATTTCTTATGGAAAATAACTATCTATTGCATTGAATTTATGTCCAATAGGTCAAGTTACGTATTCCCTTATTCATCGTAAAAGATAACTCTATATTTTTCAGCTTTCGACCAAGTGTCCAGACCGTCACTGGACCCCTCAGCTCCTCTTGCGTGGTGGGATAAGGTTCGACTTTTGATGCATGGTCGACTGACGGTCAATTGTATCAAGTTTACCTGCCTCCTGCACGTGTCCCTCGACCCATATAATACTACCGAAGAGATGGAAGTCACGTGGTCAAATCTAGTGCTTGATTGGACTAATGGTGAGCTATTTTAGAAAGCTAAGCAAAGATTGCTTTGCGAGGAAAAGATTAGGTCCCATGTACAGTCCCTGAGGCACTCCTAGTGTTGTTGGTGTGCTAATTGCCTAATGCTTTTGTTTTCCATTATTGCTTTTGTCTTTAATGGAAAAAATAATTGAAGACATTATGTACATGTATATGTATTGTAAATTATTTGTCTCTCATATATAAACTCAATCAAACGTCGTATATAAGACCGAAAATTCCGATTTCGATGCAGCTTATAAACTTATTCCACGTTATTTGTTATTTACTAGGAAAATTGGGATTCCTGGGTGAATTGAACGTGTTCGTCCGCACTGCTAGCAAGTACGACGACTGTCGCGTGTTGCGTGTGCCGTCTATAAAGCTATCGGTGAAGCTGGGCTGGCAGTGCGTGGGCGACCCTCGCGACCACCACTCCGTCGCCCCCTGCGCCCCCACACGACTACCTGAGTATTCAAGCAATCAGGTAAGGTAATCAAAGTGGCGGAAAGTCTGCTCTGCTTAGCCCTTCGGTGACCCTCATGGGAAAATATCTTTGAAACATTTTTATTTCCAAAACTTAATAAAATTCCTTTCAGTTGTTCTGGCGTGATTGAATAACAAACATCCATCCAAAACTTTTACATTAATCTTTTTAGTGTAGAAGTATAAATAAACAATTTGGTTTTTCGTGGTTGATTGAACTACTATCATTCATCACGTGCCGTGGTCACTTCAGAGTTATTCTGCAATACACTGTAACTGTACTTTTACCAGCGAGTAGCTCTTATATTCAAATCCTATTTTATAGGAACACGACTCTTACAGAGCGTTTCGCTCTCAAGGTCTGGATCTGCACTTGAGTATGGAGACCAAACCTATCGCGTACGACAACCGAGACGCACACGGCCCTGTATTACTGCTGTATGGAAGTACTCTCAGGTAACATTATGTGAAATCTCTACTAAGTATACTATGACGTCAGCTTCGCTTGGCAGCTCCCTTCAAAGCTTTGGTCGACAATGTCTTTTTCAATTGATGTTAATGAAATAATACTGCAGCAAATGTCATCATCATCGCCATATCATCACATCGAGTCCCTAACGGGGTAGGCAGGGAATATAGAGTGCCAAGTGTTTCTAGACTTACATACCTGTTTCGCTTCGTCCACATTCAACAGTCTCTTTATACATGCTCGTCGGTTTCGATTACTCTTGACGTTCCCGTCCTTGAGTGTCCGATCGATTTGATCCAGGTAGTTGGAACGTGGGCTTCCTCTGCCTCTTCTTGCACACACTTTTGCTATGTATATCTGTTTCGCCAATCTTTCTTCACTCATCATTTCTATGCAGCAAACATCGGACTATTTTAAGAGTCTATAAGGATTGCTCGGTAGTGTTCCTGAAGAGTCAAGCCGAATTATATATTTACAATGTTAAGTGATTTTAAAATGTGTTTTTTTAAAGGTGGTTCGAGAGTCTTAAGCTGATACTGTCGGGTATCACTCGTCCGACGCGACGCGGACGCATATTCCGGAACGTGCGCCCGCGCAAGCCTCAGCTGTCAAGGCATTATCGCAACGTTAGCGTTTCTCTAACGCTGCATAACTTAGAGGTTGGTGAGCTCTGTAAAAGTATAATATAATACCACCAGACAGACCTGATTGCCTAGTATTAATCAATAAAAAAAAAGCGAAGTGTAATAAATCCTAGTAATTGTTCAGGTGTTCTACTGGTCCTCATCGTCTCTTCAACGGGGGATAGAAATGCTCGGAGTGCGCGTGACCTGTGGTTCTAAGCATCGGCTGTCGCTTGTCCCGAGCAACGACGGCTTGGTTCGACGGCCCCGTGCCAATTGGACCACAGTGTACATGAATTGTGACCTTAACGACGCGGAGATATGGCTGAAGACCCTGGTCTCCGGGGGTGAGGACAAGGAGGAGGGGGAGGTGAGGATGTTAATCATGTAATTGAGTACAAATCAACACAAACCTACCTACCTACTTCATAATATTCTTAATAAACGGCATAGATATATATATAAACTAATATTTTTAATGACATTCACGAAGTCGTTGAAAACATATTACCAACATTTGGCTTGTATGTTTGTTAATCAACTTTAAATTATGAAAAATATATATTTGTACTGGAATAGCTTTTAGAGGTATTAAGCGGGCAAGGTTCCGTAATAGCCGTATAAAACATATATTCATACATAGACTCGCCATCTGTCACGTTGGCACCTAATATACCTCTGGCGGAAAGTGGGTGTGTGGGTATTACCTATACACCTCTGCCTACCCCTCCGTGGACCCTTGTGGGAAGGCGTGAGGATATATATACACATACATACATACATAATACAGATATTCTGAAAGTAATGTACCAACATGTCTAGATGGTAACTGGTCTGAAGACAATTCGTGGTCACATTAACGCTCCTGTTCTTCATGACGAGTTGTGTCGTATGTTCGTAGCCAATAATTATACGCGTGGTAGAAAGCACAAGCTTTTCTGTGAGCCAGTGTCGCGCACAGTCGCACGAGCCCGCTCTCCTATCCCGCGCACTCTCGCCGCATTCAACGCCTTACTGGATAATTACCCTGAATGTGATTTGTTTGCGGATGAATGGAAGAATATCTTGTCGGTATGTTTGAAGTTCTGTGAGAAGACAGAATGAATGTGTTTACGAGTACCTATTAGTATAAGTGGCTTCTGGCCGTTCTAATATGGATATTAAATAAGTAAATAAGTAATAAGTAACCAACTTTGCATAAAGAACCTCTGTAATGCATTACTAAGCAACCAAGTAGATACGGAAACCAACTTAACGGTGCAGTAGGGTTTCAAACAAAACCTTCCACTTGTGACGACGAAGCGTTCTTGGCGTGTAGACGGCGTACCCGCCCGCCATGGAGAAGTGCTACTGCCTGTCGGTGCGGCGCGTGTCGTACGGCCGCGAGGCTGGCGGCGCGGCTGGCGGCGCGGCTGCCGGCGCGGCGGGCGGCGCGCCGGCGCATCGCCTGGCCGTGCACGACCTGCGCGGCGCCTGGACCAAGCTCAACAGGGACCTGGCCTTCGCACTCATCGACACCTACATCAAGACGCAGGTGCCTATGGACGGCCACCAACAAAAGGCCTCAAACACCCTGTTAATGGGCAGATGACAGCTGCAGTATTATTTCTTTAACAGCAATTGAAAAAGAACTTGTCGACAAAAGCTTTGAAGGAAGAGGAGGAGCCGGTGACGTCACCGAAACATCAACGCGAAGCTGACGTCATATCCCCGCCGCCGTCGACGTCGACGCAGGCAAGTATAACATCAGTTACAGTATTCCAGCTAATGTAACAGTAGCATCTTAATCTTATATAAAAATCTGTTCAATTTGCTCCGCATTCTCATGAACTCCAGTACGGGCTATCTGCTGAACTCCTGTCAAACTAATTTCATTTTCTAATCAAACTATTAGGGATGCCTGAAACTGTTGATCTCTCTCGGTCTCGCCCTAAAGCGAATAAGGAACAAGGTTCCAGTATGGAATTTTTATTCGTTCAGTTCATTTGCTTAGCCCTATCTGCTGAGCTCTGACAGTCGAGGTCAGAGCGAGACCATTATGGGTCGCCGTGTCTATATGGACACGGCTGTGAGCCCTGGTCTCTGGTCGCGATCTGTCGAGTTCCTCTGGCAGCCGGAGTCAGAGCGCCAAAATGTGTGTCGTGATGACCCTCGGTGCCTTCAGGGCGGCGGCGCGGGCGCGCGCGGCGGCATGTTGGCGGCGCTGGTGGCGGAGGCGGGCGGGGAGGCGCCCGTGGTGTTCAGCGACGAGCTGGCCGGCGCCGACGACCCGCCGCCGCAGCAGCCGCACTCCCGCCACGTGCTCGACGACGACAACGCGCACACCGCATGCCTCAGTCAGTGATTACGTACTACTCATATTTGCTCATTACTTACTTTGGCGGCTATTAATCCAGAAAAAAAGCATATATTTACGCATGTGAAACCGCAGGGCTAATACCTACATACATACGACGCTCACACCACGGGTCAGTTGACAATGCCATCACTTGCGTGCCGTGCGAGAAAATCAGTGATGTGTTTTGCGCGTAACGCGAACTGGTTTCATACGTACATTATGTGTGTTAGAATTATTGTTGTTTCGATAGTTTCGAGCTATGTAAATTGTATGTGTGTCAAATTTTAATTATTATTTATCATCGATGGTTAAAACGTGGCATTGACGCAAGTGGAAACGTAAATAGGAAATAAATAAGATAGTATGCGGTCCTTGTGTTTGTAATCGTAAACCGCTTATAGATGCTTATTTAATGGGAATTAGAAGCCGTGGTGGCCGAGTGGTTCGAGCAGTTGCCTGCGACGCAAAGGTCGCAAGTTCGAATCCCTACTGTACCAATGAGTTTTTCTGAAGTTAAGTACAGTGATTAGTCACACCACGAGCTTTACGGTGAAGGAAAACATCGTGAGGAAACCTGCATACGTCTGAGAAGAAATTCAAAGGCGTATGTATAGTCGTGCTTGAGTAACGGCGATGGACTCCCATCCTCCCATCTGTCACGTTGGCACCTAATATATATGTGGGGAAAGTGGGTGTGTGGGTATTACCTATACACCTCTGCCTACCCCTTCGGGGACCCATGTGGGAAGGCGTGAGGATATATATATAATGGGCTGTGTGTGTGTGTGTAGTCGAGCTGGTGAACTCGCAAGTGGTGCTGAAGGGGTGCGAGACGCGCGGCTACGTGATCCTGTGCGCGGCGCGCGCGGAGGTGAGGCAGAGGGTGCGGCGGGCGCCCGCCGCCTCGGCCTGGAGCGGCGCGCTCTCAGCCATGCAGTACTACGCCACCGTGTCCGCGCACGAGCGGGACCAGCTGGACGGTCAGTGCCGCCCCGGACCCGGACCAGTACCTCCGCTACACATAACAAGGGGGGGCTCTCCGGCTACCTACAATACAAGCAGGGCTTTACAGATCTCGGTTCAAGGTTGGAGTTTCAAGCCTAGTCCTTCCACTTAACAGATGGGGGCTCTCTGACCACCTAAAAGTACGGCCTTACAGATCTTCTGTTCACGGTTAGAGGTTCACATAAAATAGCAATGAAATGGCACCTTGCTAGTGTAGTTTTTGTGGTGAGTGAGGTGTCAAGAGTTCCACATGACATCGCTGAGCTTGTACGTAGGGGCAATTGTCTCTTATACTACTGGAATAGCAACTTCTACTCTAATAAGGTTGGTATGACGTTACATGTTACCCCTCAAGCTTTGCTTTACCATTCGGGCGGTATGCTACTTGGCCTTAACTAAAATAACATAATTTTCTTCCTGCAGAGAATATCCAGTGGGTGTGCGTGGAGGAGATCGAGGAGCGGTGGCAAGGGGCGGAGATCAGCACCCTGCCCGACGTGCCGCGGCTGGTGGGCAGCGGCCACTCCGCCGGCGGGGTCATCGGCCGCACCGTGGGGCCCAGCGCTGACACTGGCCTCGCACAGGTACACTCCACCTTTCAGAAATGCCCTTCCTTCCTGCATAAACTAATGCAAAAATATTTTTCAAACCAGATTGATTACTCAGTATTTCGTACGTAGCTCCTGATACACAATTGTTGAACATTTAACTTCTAAGATTTCGATGTTCTAGGATGGTCGTATGAACTAAGGAAAGGAACGAGATGTCCTGCTTAAATGCGCTAGACGACTCTTATTTAGATTAAAAAGGGAATTTATTCATATTTCATTAGAACTAAAATCAAAAAGTCGGAACGAGTCCATAGTTTGTTATATTTAAGGTAAGCGCCATCTAGTGATCACATGTGAACTAAAATAACAATCTACATTTGGTCACAAACATTACCCAATACGCGCGTACAGCTAAGCATATCGGCTTTATTCGTTTTACTCGAGCATACACCTCAATTGATGCGGAGTGCCCGTCTCTTTTAACTATTTTGTTTGTTTTAAAACACTTTCAACACAAGATTTCTCCCTTCACTGTGTATAGATTTCCCTATGTACAAAAATTAGTAGTAGCAAAATAGTCCAAAATTAACAAAAATAGTCGAAACTTAAACAATAAG
Source organism: Drepana arcuata (assembly GCA_016069955.1). NCBI lineage: Eukaryota > Metazoa > Arthropoda > Insecta > Lepidoptera > Drepanidae > Drepana > Drepana arcuata. The sequence continues at coordinate 7,290 of JACCPG010000236.1, forward strand.
GAAAACGTAACAAAATATCCAATAACAACAATAGCAACAGAAAACTAGTCAACATATCGACGCGCGTATCGGTAACAGAGATGCTAACCATACTGAAGATTGCCGGGCTAAGGGAATGCGGGGGGAAGCGGGCGGGGCCTCGCATTCCAGCGATGCGTCAAGTTAATGTGACCGCGTTGTATGCATGCATATGTGTACGTGTGTGTGTGTGTCTGTGTGCGTGCAGCTGCAGCGCATCGTGTCGCGGTGCGCGTGCGAGTTCTACTACGTGTCGCACGAGGAGGCGGAGGAGGCGCAGGAGGCGGCGGCGGCTGCGGGCGCGCGCGGCGAGGGCTGGGCGCAGGCGCAGCAGCCCTACGACTCCTTCACGCTCATGCACCACGACCTCGACGTGTGCACCAACTCGCTGCAGGTACTTACCTACTCACACCACACCGCTCTAACTAACATACATACATATAATCACGCCTCTTTCCCGTAGGGGTAGGCAGATACCACTTCTGTCCACTTGCTACGATCCTGTCATACTTGTTCAGATTTGTCCACTTTCATTATTCTCTTCGGCTTAGGGTACTCTTGACCTGGCTTTTTTTTCAAAATGTCTCTAATTTGGTCTCGAAACGTACGCCTAGATCTACCCTTCCAACACTTTCATTCACACTCGTTTTAACTAACTAAGATTCACTTGTTATTTGCTTGTTTGAACTGAGTGGGAAAATAGAAAATAGTATTCTCGTCGGTGCTAAGAATGCCGATTTGAAACCCGGCGATATAAAGAAATTTTAGAAAAGTTTTTTTTTTTATATACCTTCTAAATATGAATTCATGATTCAGTAGTTTTATCTCTCTCTGCATACCCCACAAGGCCGACGACGCTGTGTCGGCGTGATTATTTGTAAAAAAGCAAATATCTATTAGCCAATGTACGACAAGAGCGTACTCAAATTAATGAAGACGCACAGGTCGCACTTTAATAACTAGATTTCCCACCACCAGTAAATATGCAAATCCCTTATGTGGTGGTGTCCAGTACGCCATGCTGCTGGACGTGGTGAACAACGTGGTGCTGCACGTGGAGCCCGAGCGGCGCCGCACGCTGGAGAGGCGCGCGCGCATGCGCTTCCAGCTGCAGCTGCACCAGGACCAGGACCCCAGGCACCTCATACACAAGCTGCAGACACAGGTGTGTGTCACCCCACCACAGAAATGGTCCTTCGAACCCGACTTATTATTTTCACCTTTCACATAAATGCAGAGTAATATCAGCGCTACATTTTTTTATATTAAACATATGTCATAGTACTGCTAGTATACAAAATGTCCTCTGGTACGCTATTGTAAGGTATGGTAAGGTATTGTATGGTATGGTAAGGTATTGTATGGTATGGTAAGGTATTGTATGGTATGGTATGGTACGGTACTATGGCACATTGCCAGTAATTATTAACATAATAATCATTAATTTGTTAAGGTACGGGAGTCGCTAGCGAGGCTACGCCGCCTGGAAAAGGAGTACTACCTGAAGAACAGGTCCATTACTGGTGACGACCACACTGCTATCGAAGAGTTGAAGAGTCTAGATAAGCAGGTTTGTAACTTAAATTATAGCTTAATAGTTGCAAGATCGCGTCGGTCCAAATATAGCATCTGAGTTCAGGAATCGGGCTTTACACGAATTTTATCTAGTTCCTTAGCTCGTGAATCAGCAAATCCTTAAGCAAAGACCGCTATTCTGGCAGTCAACTATGGATCGGTTAAAAATATTTAGCGCCCCCTAGAACACCTTAGACAAAACCTTTTTCTATGTATGTCAAAGACATTAGGGAGTCTATGCTGTTATTATCTTATGTTTGGACGCCCTCAGCAGCATAGTATCGGTAGCCTGCCTTTGTGAGCTTCTGAAGACGATGGGTCACAACTCCACGCCGTTACTAGTACGCAGAGGTGTGGTGACGTGTGGTGTGGTGGCGTGTGAAGGTGAACGAGTGCAAGGAGTGCGTGTGGTCGCTGGGCGAGGAGCTGGACGCCATGGTCCGCGCGTGGCGCGAGTCCCGCCGCCGGCGCGGCGCGCCCGCCCCCCGCGCGCCCTCCGCCCCGCCGCACCGCTACAACGAGATCTGCTTCAAGTCCGCGCGATGGCGGCTCACCGATGCTGACGGGCAGCTGGGCATCGCTGACCTGCTGCTCACCAATTTTCTGTCAGTACTGAAATAATATATATACGCTTTCCTAATAAAACCATGGAGTTCTTCAAGGTTGTAAACAAGGTTGTGGAAAACCGAGGGATTCTGCAAGAGGGATCCGAATAAATTCTTTGGGTTTTGATATTGCAAGCCCATCTACGCTTCAAACCTAATAGGTTCACTAAGTGAGGAGATCTTCAGTGAAGTTAAAACTATTTTTTTTTATAACACTTCACATTGAGTAAGTTGACGCGATTGTTATTTATCATACTAAAACATTTAGACATCCAAATCGGTTTTCTTAATTCAACCAAATTGTGGTGAAACTGCACAAGCAATAGTAAAACTATAAGAAAAATCCCACCAATCACGACCATGAGGCGATCGGCTTACGTGCAGGCACTGTTTTGATCGTAAAAATATTAACTTGCACGTATATGTCACTTCATAAGCGTTAGTGGGACGACAAAGTAGACATCCCTATTTATCTACAAGGTACACGAAGACATCGCGCTCCGATGATTCGGTGGAACATCAGCTGGAACTGGGCTACGTGCGTGTCACCAATTTGCTTCCCAATGAACCCTTCCCGGAGGTAAGTCCTCGACAGTTGACGTGCAGTGTGTGTATGGCTCGCGGTGCAGGTGTGTTGGCGTGCAGTGTGTGTAAGGCTCGCGGCGCAGGTGTGTCGGCGTGCAGTGTGTGTAAGGCTCGCGGCGCAGGTGTGTCGGCGTGCAGTGTGTGTAAGGCTCGCGGCGCAGGTGTGTCGGCGTGCAGTGTGTGTAAGGCTCGCGGCGCAGGTGTGTCGGCGTGCAGTGTGTGTAAGGCTCGCGGCGCAGGTGTGTCGGCGTGGAGTGTGTGTAAGGCTCGCGGCGCAGGAGTGTCGGCGTGCAGTATTATTAATAGGCTCATGACGCGGATTATTGTCGGCGTGCGGTGTGTGTGGAGAGCTCGCGGTGCAGGTATTGTCGGCGTGCGGTGTGTGTAAGGCTCGCCCGGCGGGTGTGTCGGCGTGCGGTGTGTACCATGTTGGCGTGCGTATTGTGGCCTCGCAGCACGGTGTGTAAGGCTCGCGGTGCAGGTGTGTCGGCGTGCAGTGTCTGACTCGCGAGTGTGTTGGCGTGGCGGTGTCGGCGTTGCAGTGTGTAAGGCTCGCGGTGCAGGTGTGTCGGCGTGCAGTGTGTGTAAGGCTCGCGGTGCAGGTGTGTCGGCGTGCAGTGTGTGTAAGCCTCGCGGCGCAGGTGTGTCGGCGTGCAGTGTGTGTAAGGCTCGCGGTGCAGGTGTGTCGGCGTGCAGTGTGTGCAAGGCTCGCGGTGCAGGTGTGTTGGCGTGCAGTGTGTGTAAGCCTCGCGGCGCAGGTGTGTCGGCGTGCAGTGTGTGTAAGGCTCGCGGTGCAGGTGTGTCGGCGTGCAGTGTGTGCAAGGCTCGCGGTGCAGGTGTGTTGGCGTGCAGTGTGTGTAAGGCTCGCGGCGCAGGTGTGTCGGCGTGCAGTGTGTGTAAGGCTCGCGGCGCAGGTGTGTCGGCGTGCAGTGTGTGTAAGGCTCGCGGCGCAGGTGTGTCGGCGTGCAGTGTGTGTAAGGCTCGCGGTGCAGGTGTGTCGGCGTGCAGTGTGTGTAAGGCTCGCGGTGCAGGTGTGTCGGCGTGCAGTGTGTGCAAGGCTCGCGGTGCAGGTGTGTTGGCGTGCAGTGTGTGTAAGCCTCGCGGCGCAGGTGTGTCGGCGTGCAGTGTGTGTAAGGCTGGCGGCGCAGGTGCTGGCCCCGCAGGCGCCGTCGGGGCGCGCGCCGGTGGCGAGGCGGGCCGCCCTGCGCGTGTTCTGCCGGGACCGCCCGCCCGTGGGGGGCATCGCCGTCAAGGAACACTTCGAGGTCAACGTCGTGCCCATACGGATAGGTGAGTCAACACAATCATACGAAATTTGTGTATAATAGTATGCATGGGTCATTGCATGGGTCATTATTGACGTCCTACCAATTTTGTATTTCTGAATTTAAGTGAATTGCCGAGAATTATCACTCCGAAAGCTTTACGGTTAAGGAAAACATACGCGCCTATGTCTGGAACTATTGTTTTAAGACGTGACGAAATATATAGGGGGTATTATTTTTATTTATATCCTCACGCCATCCCACAAGGGTCGCCGAAAGGGGCAGAGGTAGGCATGGGTGTACAGGTAGTACCCATTTTCCGCCAGAGATATATTTTAGATGCTAACGTGACTGATGGCTAGTTCATCGCTGTTGCTCAAGCACGACTATACATATGCCTATTGAATTTCTTCTCGGACGTATGCAGGTTTCCTCTCGATGTTTTTCGTCAACGTAAAGCTTGTGGTGTGACTGATCTCTCTTGTCGTTCCCTCATGACTGAGGATCGTGGTCATCAAGAAGTGGTCCACACTTGGAGTGAATAATTTGCTTCCATCGGCTTCTGTCCATCGCGGCCCTGACGACGGAGCTAAACCTCGGGGACCTGGAGTCTTTTATTTGATCGGTCCATCTGGTAGGAGATCGGCCTCGGGCTCGCTTGCCATTAGTGTTCCCAACCACGATCAATTTCTCCAGGCTCTCATTACCCCTTCGCATTATGTGGCCAAAATACGAGAGAATTCGTTGATGGCATATTGTGGACAGACGGGTTTTTATCTTGAGCTGTGAGAGGATCGACACATTTGTTCGCTTGGCCGTCCAAGGTATCCTAAGCATACGCCTCCAGCACCACATCTCCAAGGCATCAATCCTCTGCCTCTCTCTAGCTCGTATCGTCCACGACTCCACGCCATACAGAAAAATGGGGAATATCAAGGCTCGTACTAACCGGATCTTGGTGTTATTAGTTATTCCCCTCTTTTTCCATATTTTGTTCAGGCGGGTCATAGCATCCTTGGTCATACCAATACGTCGTTTTATCTCCGGCACACAACTGCCGTCATTGTTAACCTGTGCGCCCAAGTAAATGCAATGCTCTACTGTGTCCACCCCTGGAACGATGCCTACCGTGTCAGCCAAGTGACCAGCACGATCCACCACCATAATCTTGGTCTTGCTCCTGTTCACTGCAAGACCCATGCTATTGCTTTCAGTTTCGAGTCTTTGGAACAGTTCCTTCATGTCATCAATAGAGGTGGCTAGGAGGACCGTGTCATCGGCATATCTCAGGTTCGACACCCTTTTGCCACCCACCGGGAACCCTCTATCCCAATCGTCCAGGGTCTTTCGCATAATGGATTCTCCGTATATGTTGAAGAGTGCCGGAGAGAGAATGCAACCCTGCCGTACTCCTTTCTTAACTTCGAATACACCTGAACAGTCGGCACCAACTCTGACGAAAGACCGGTTATCATCGTACAAATACCGAATCAAATTAAGCAGATGTTGCGGGACTCCCATATCGTGCAGCACAATCCACAGTTTCTCCCATTGAACGCAGTTAAAAGCCTTACTGTAATCAATGAAACACAAGATAACCGGGCAATTAAACTCTCTGCTCTTCTCTATGACTTGCCGAACATTGAGTAGTTGCTCTCTTGTGCCCTTGCCTCTCACAAACCCTGCCTGCTCTTCGGGGATCTGACGACGGAGGTAGTGGCCGAGCCGCTGGCTCACAATATGCAAAAGGATCTTACCTGCATGAGAGATAAGAGCGTGACTGATCACTGTACTTAAAATCAGAAAAACTGTACTGTTGCATTGGGTATGTATATACTAACTAACGACCAAAGTAAAGCTAGTTATCCGTTTTATTAAGACACTGTAAAAGTCTATAGTGTCACAAGACTCAAAATTGACACAGCATTTTCAAACGGCCCTAATGAACTTCGTTCCGTTAGACCGAGCCGACAACATCTGGGTAAATAAGGAATATGGCGGTGATCGCACCGATGACGGCTATATCAATATTGATCGCTATTTGAATTCCTGGTTTGCATTATTGTTATTACTTATGGTTTCTTTATTTTGGTAGTATTCTTTTGAAAATTAATAGCTTTATCATTTTATGCCCTAATTGTTTCGAGAGTGATGAAACCTGTAGTTTAAAAAAAAGTACGACACAAGAAGTATGTATATTCCGACGAAGCTAACCTCGCCGTAGGTATGTGAGCGGTTTGAGGTAGGGAGGGCGCTTGCTGCCATTAATCAGTACCATGGATTTCGGTAGCAAGATGTGTCCGCCGATAAGTTGGCAAGTTAATAATGTAAAATCCAAAGTGCATAGGTTTTTTTCAAAAAATGTAAGCCGATATTCATAGTCTGAAATATTAAATGATTATAATAAGTCCAGTATTAAATGATTTCGGGGATTTGTCAGAATAATTTGATATAATTCGTTTTTGATTTATTTAAAAATTCTACATCATTACAATAAAACGTCTGAAAGACTGATCCATTGTTGTTGAAACGAAAGAGATCTGAAAGTCTAGAGAGAACTGGCGCTCTACTCTACATACTTCATCTTTCATAGATTCCTACAAAAATAATAGGTGAGAAGTGTTCCCCAATTAGGCATGAAAAGTGCTTAACTGAAGTTAGAACAATAATTGTTTATTTACGTATCAGTGATTTAATGTCGAATCAAATGTCGAACAAAAAAGTTACCAGCACACGTTTCGTTATGAAACAGTAACTAGGTATTATTGTTATTAAAACATTATTAGTTTTAAGATAGTTAAGAATGATTAGTTAAGATTAGCTATAAGTACATGGTTCATATTCTATAGGTCTGACAAAGAAGTTCTTCAACACGATGCTCAAGTTCTGCTTCCCCGAGCGTGACCCTGATACCATCGAGGATGCCGATGATGAGGAAGGCACCTCGCGCCCCGCCCTCGTGCCGGCCGGCTCTAAAAAGGGCAAAAAGAAAGGGAAAGACTCCAACTCCAACTTCTACGTCAAAAGGGACAAGAAAGATAAAGATGATGTAGAGAAGATGAAGGTACTTTATTCTGTAGAATGTCCTCCAAAAGGCTTTCGAACGAAACTGTAGGTCACTTAACTTATTTTTTTGTAAGGAAGTGTTAAATTTTGATAAAGTCTTTTTATTTTTATACAAAAAGAGTGGCAAATAAGCATACGGCCTACCTGATGGGAAACGTTAATCTTAGCCTATTTACGCTCACGATACCGAAGTATCACTTGCGCGTTGCCACTCTATGTCCGGGGAGGGATGCTGTGCTGGCAGCATAATGGGACTAGTCCCTCTGCTGCGAACACAATATAAAACTCCTCTCCGTCCCCAAAGAGCTATTTGGAGACATTATTCACCGCGTAGTAACACAACACAATGAATTGTGTTATTTGTCTACGGACTTGTATAAGGTGGAGGTCCTGCCTCAGTCGGGCAGCTCTAAATTCGAACGGAAATCTAGAACGGAATATGCCCTACCTCTCTTACGTCCAACGCTTCGCTTACCGGATTCTTTGCCAATTTGCATACCTTTAATGTCTTAGCATGTGTCTGAGATATGCCGTTTTCCGCCTTTTTATAATAGACAATAAACAGTTCCCGTTTCCTTGTGCATTCCCGCAAGACATTTCACCATTGGTGACTCCCTGTCCAATTAAAAAGGTAAAAATTAAATCTTGTGCATATACATTTTATCAGGAGCGAGCTGAGAAGAACAAGCTGTTCATCTACATCAAGATCCCGGAAGTGCCGGTGCGAGTGTCGTACAAAGGCAACAAGGAGAAGAATCTGGAAGACGTCCGCGACCTGCCGCTCGTGCTGCCTACCCTGGAGTACCACAACGTCACGTGGACCTGGCTGGACTTGCTGCTGGCCACCAAGAGTGATACTAGAAGGTACATACATATATTGGGTCATCTATGTTATACCTGCAAATATATATTACTAGCTGTGCCCGCGACTTCGTCCGCGTGGAAATAAAAGTAGCCTAAGTTACTCCTTTTACATAAGCTATCAGCCCGTGAAGGTATACTAAATGTGAAAATCCCGTCAAAATCGGGCCAGCCGTTTCAGAGGTTAGCCGGAACACACAGACAGACAGACAGATAGTAAAAAATTTTTTTTTTATATGTACCGTGTTTACGTCTGCTATCATAAAAGGAGTTATTTAAATATCACAAACAGACACGAATTTTATTTATTTGTATAGATAAACAGGCAGGTTTTTTATTTGAAATCGCCATTAAGTTTGTTTGAATATACATGTAGTGCTATGTAGAACAGTTGTGCTCTATTTAATTAATTTATTGATCTTAGAACGATAGAAGTTCGAAAAGAAAGAATGAAATTAAAACAGTTAAAATTATTGTAAGTCTTATCGCAGAACTCCAAAGAACTTCATGATGTACTAAGTGTAAAAGGACTTGTAAACATACATATATAATTTTCTACACAGGGTGTTGTTATCCCAAGCGATCAGACAAAAGCTACAGCTTCATAGACGCGCTGCTGCTGCGCCAGAACCTCTGGAGGAAGACAAGGCCCGGCTCCTGCTTGGCGAGAGGACTGTGAGTACACATGACAGATCAGTGCCCACTCACCCAATTTCCGCAAGAGATGATTTTTAGGCAACTTTTTTAGCAACTTATTTTTTTTTCCACCGCGACAGATGCAAAGAGCACGACTATACATACGCCTTTGAATTTCTGTGTGCAGGTTTCCTCTCGATGTCTTCCTTCACCCAAAAGCTCGTGGTGTCATTAATCACTGTACTTAAGTACAGAATAACTGTTACACTATCGTATGTAAGACAATTTAAAATCTTTGCTGGTACGAAAAAAAGTGCATTGTGTCAACAGTAATTGATACTGTACTTTTCGAGTTTCTACAGCGTTTATGTAGATATATATGACGATCAATAATTGTTCCCTGTATCCTTTACGTTGAACGAAATAATTTGAACGTATTACTTATGCATAAAAATACCTTCTAGGTAGCCGAAAACAAACCGCAGAAGAAGAGCACACCAAGCGTTTTTAAATTTTCCAAATCGTAGTATTAACGTATAGCCTTTAAGCGAATAGGAACCAAATGTAGCTTGTTACAAGACACACTTTGCTATCGACGGCAATTGCTTATAAGACATTAGTATAACAAGGCTGGGTATTATATTTTAAAATAAAACCCACATATCATAATAGTTAGCGCTGAAATGTAACGCTAGACTGATTTTTAAATATATACGAGATGCTTCCATACGAGAAACGAGCAAAAGACAGAAATATAATGTTTATTTAAGAGAAACACTTATTTTATGTTAATAGCTTTTGTAATCAGATAATTAATCATAAGTCTTAGTATAATTATTAGAGTATTTATGAAAAATATCATTAGCACTTGGAACTTACCAATTAAGATAATAGCGAAGTGTGAATGCGTTTGGAAACAACGAATGAAACACATTAGCCCTATTATCATTTGTATACTTCACGCAAATAACACTTTTCTTTGTTAGATCAAATAATAATAATTACATTTTTGATATAACTTGAATAACACAATTCAAATTTTAATACTTAGTTGAAGCATCAAATCTTAAAATTTCTTGATCACCTTAAGACCTTCAGTAAGGTAATAGAATTCCCGAGTAACCTACAAACCTATATTTCTACTTCTAATAGCACAGTTATCCAAGATAAACCGACATCAGCGAACAGAAGAATTATAAATTCCAAGAATTTCTCATATAATACCGAGAAGGCATTCAGTGTTATGTCTATATATGCCTTCATTCACTTATTTTATAAATAATAAATAATATCCTCACGCCTTCCCACATGGGTCCCCGAAGGGGTAGGCAGAGGTGTATAGGTAATACCCACACACCCACTTTCCGCCAGAGGTATATTAGGTGCCAACGTGACAGATGGCGAGTCCATCGCCGTTACTCAAGCACGACTATACATACGCCTTTGAATTACTTCTCAGATGTATGCAGGTTTCCTCTCGATGTTTTCCTTCACCGTAAAGCTCGTGGTGTGACTAATCACTGTACTTAAGTGGTGGCCGAGTGGTTTGAGCAGTTGCCTGCGACGCAAAGGTCGCAAGTTCGAATCCCGACTGTACCAATGAGTTTTTTCTGAACTTAAGTACAGTGATTAGTCACACCACTTATTTTATTAATCATTATACATAATTATTTATATGTAGCCTTATCTTTTCATAGTATAATGTGACTTATAGGATATCAATATATTAATTTTCTTATTGTATAAGTACTGTGCTTATTTTAATAGTATAGTGTTTACTACCAATTTGAGCTGTAATTTCGCCACTTAGTTGTGTCAAAAAATTCGCTTGCAAAACCCGGATTATGGGTTTCGGATCACGTGTTAAGTAATCGTCAGTGGATATGTTTAAATCTCATAGAGAGTCTAGAGAGAACTGGCGCTCTATTCTCTCTGCCTAACCCGTTAGGGACTCGGCGTTATGATATGTATGTATGTTTTATACATAATATTTTATAAGTAAGTAATTGAAGAAAAGACATGAGTGAAATAATTATAGCAATTTCAAGTATGTATGAAGTGTTTATTGAATATGAAAGGAACTTGTTTAAAAATGCGCCTATCATCCAGCAGAAGTTGTCCTGTTGATTATTTAGTTGAATGTGAATGCATCCTTAGTCGACTGTCGAGAAAGCACCACTATCAGCTTACTGTCCCTCTAGAAAATGAGAAATGAGAGTGAGTGAGAGTGATTTTTAAGCCTACTCCACTCAAAAGAGATGGTTTTTAATTCGACGGGATCTTTTTTTTCGTATTATTTCTTAGCAAATATCCTTGCCACGACGTTTTTCTATTTAATATATTTTAGATAGACTCTCCTTCCAGGGTGCAGTCACATCACTACACGAACAATTCGTTTCATATGGATTAGAATTCGGTTCATAAGTTTTCTAAGAAATATATTGTAAGAATTATTCCTCGCAATGTTTTCAACCAGTATTTTAAGTTTAAAGATATGTTTGATTGGAAGATCTTTGGGTGTTTGCGTGTGTTTTTTAATAGTTTAAAGGTTGTATGCGATAGGTACCTACTCGGTATTTTTGTATGTGCTATAGATTCGTGTGGGGTCAGCATTATAAGTATTACATAGAACATTATATACATTATATGAGTTATTATATATTGTTTTATTTCCTTGTATACATTCATTGTTACACCTATTTTAATAGACGCTCTGAGTAAATCTTGTTTTGAAAAGAATATTTATTTTATTGATGTTATTGAATAAAAAACTGAATATTTCACATTCAATTTACATAAAAATATGTATATCTATAAGAGAGGACAAGTAGTAAAATAACAAGAAATACCTTATCAAAATTGGCGTCATACTCGTTCTGCCTACTCTGTGAATGACGCGGCGTGATGTGGTAATCGCTACGGTAACCGCTTACTACGCGGTTGCACCCCGCATCTTTAATATTACTTAGGAGTCAACTTTATTTACGCACTCTACAACGAAAAGTAAACCGTGAATGACTGGGCGACAGCGAGGGCTATACCTACGCACGCACCGAAATAAACTATTGGAAATACTACTATGCACTCATCATACTGAGAAAACGCTGCGAACATCGAGACACACAGTTTTCCGACTATTTCCAAGGCATTACCTCAGTGCGGCCTGCGGCCTTGCTGAAGTCTGATCAATTTGATATTTAACCAGTTAGTATCGCGCCGGCCGCCCTACGTAGTGCACGCATCGACGCTCGTCGCACCTACGACTACGAACTCGTAAAAAGTTTTCGAACGAATCATGAGGTTGAATTATGTAATTTTATAGTGAAATATAAATAAGTTATATATTTTTTTTATAACGCGCTGTGTTGTAAAGTGTTAATTTACTATGGCTTTGTTGTTTAGTGTATTTTTGTGCGCTTGCACCGGTGCCTTAGGGTTCAATGTGGACATCCCCTCGAGGGTGGTGTACAAGGGGAATCGTAACTCTATGTTTGGATTTACTGTCCAATCACACGTCGATGGCGATCGGAAAATGTAAGTACCTTTTCAAACTTTTTTCGAATTTTCCTATCCCAAAAGAGCGGCAAAAATTATTTTATAATTTTTTTATTTTTTAACAAAGGTCATACATACTATGAGAAAGTTTCATCACATTTTCAAATGGCGCCTAGCAACGGCGCCAGCCTCGTAAATATGAGTGTAGTGTGCTGTTTATTTAAAGCTTGCCAAGGATTTCTTGCCGAAATGAGTAATTCGACTTCGACAGGCGTAAACAATTCATACTTTTTAAATTTTACCTGCGAACTATGTATATACATATGTACATACGAGATAGTTTAATATTAAAATAGCTGCACCAAAAGACATTACGTAGCGACCTCCAAACGTAGACTCAAGTAAAATTTTATATGACGTTAAATTCTCAATCGCGAGTATTATAGAGGCATGACATCATCGCGCGCAGATCTGGTACCTACTCTAACGTGATATTTTAGCTAGACTGCAATATGAACGGGTCGATTGGAAGCCTTGTAAGATAATACGATTGCTAAGAATAAAAGTATTTACTCGTTATCATAACAAACAATTAATGTTAGGTCTTTATGATAAAGAAACGTTTGTCTTCAACATAAAACGTGTTACGAACTCTACGTATTTTTCAAAGCCTTGTATGTAATTGTTACAGTATACATTGTAATTTTTGTATGTAATCATTATTTTGCACACCTATATATTCATCACAAATTTAAGAGGACTCTTTTCGGCGTCTCTGATGCAGTCCCTTCCATTTGCTTCTGTCCAGCGCTCTTTGACCGAATTGCTTTAATAGCCTTTACGCCTTTACTGTTACGCAAATATATATATATATATATATATATATATATATATATATATATATATAGCAAATGGAAGGGACTGCATCAGAGACGCCGAAAAGAGTCCTCTTAAATTTGTGTATTATATATTATATATATATATATATATATATATATATATATATCCTCACGCCTTCCCACAAGGGTCCCCGAAGGGGTAGGCAGAGGTGTATAGGTAATACCCACACACCCACTTTCCGCCAGAGGTATATTAGGTGCCAACGTGACAGATGGCGAGTCCATCGCCGTTACTCAAGCACGACTATACATACGCCTTTGAATTTCTTCTCAGACGTATGCAGGTTTCCTCTCGATGTTTTCCTTCACCGTAAAGCTCGTGGTGTGACTAATCACTGTACTTAAGTTCAGAAAAACTCATTGGTACAGTCGGGATTCGAACTTGCGACCTTTGCGTCGCAGGCAACTGCTCGAACCACTCGGCCACCACGGCTCCACGCAAATATATTCCAAGAAAAATTCGATGAATAGGTAAACCTATAAACAAATGCTTTTAATAATAATAATAATATTCTTTATTGTACACATACACATACATAATAGGATGACAAAAAGACAGAGAATAACATGTAATAGGCACAATAGGCGGCCTTATCGCAAATTATTTTATTTATTGAGGTTTCAATTTTAAGACCTTGGCATGTTGGTAGTACGCCTGTCGAGGTTCCAACCTCTGCTGATCGTTGGTTCGATCCTGATCGTAACAAATGCTGCGTAATATTTCTATATTCGAATGATCATCGAAATACATATTTATATACTTTAATATAAATAATATATATCCTCACGCCTTCCCACAAGGGTCCCCGAAGGCAGAGGTGTATAGGTAATACCCACACACCCACTTTCCGCCAGAGGTATATTAGGTGCCAACGTGACAGATGGCGAGTCCATCGCCGTTACTCAGGCACGGCTATACATACGCCTTTGAATTTCTTCTCAGACGTATGCAGGTTTCCTCTCGATGTTTTCCTTCACCGTAAAGCTCGTGGTGTGACTAATCACGGTACTTAAGTTCAGAAAAACTCATTGGTACAGTCGGGATTCGAACTTTAATATAAGTACTCATTAATACAAAGAGCGAACTTTGTTAAGTTTTCAGTTGTCGTCAGATATCAAGAACAGAACGAATAAGTAATAATATTTTCTGTTATAAAATTATGTCTCCTTTGGCGGTTTAATAGAAAATTTAACCTCTTTCAATGTAAAAATCTATACAGAATAAATTTTTCTTTAGTGGTCAAAGGTAATGCTAATTATTAGCTAACTAATAGACATCAACGCTGGCCATTTACTAAATGATATTTCAGCATTTTTCAAATTTGTATTACTCCTCACCACTTAACTAATTAGTAGGTAATTACTGATCAATACATCAATTATTTTCCACCTAGGCGACGTCATTGTCTGATGATATTGGTGCCATATTCTTAGTAATAATAATGATAATGTGTCGTGACTCATGAGTGACTTTGACAGTGGTCTGTGGGCGCTATGGCATCATCTGTGGACCGAGGTTGTGTAAACGAGAGCCAGACTGCTAATTCAGCAAACTTTGCCAATAACGCTTACGCAGACTTCAAGATCTTTATTATGAACGGTTACTAAAATGCTAAGCGATCTTTTTATCCAGGTATTTCATTCACAAAGAATTGTCTTCAAGTTGGAAAATATCGTAATATATAAACTGACCGATGATAGCCCGGTCTAGGGGTCCTGATTGCGAAGCGCGAGGTCGTGGGTTCGCTTCTCGCTAGGGCGAGAGAGTGTGATGTACACTTGTATCTTACCCTAGTCTTGGTGTCCTATGTATTGATGTATATATGTATTTATCTATATTAATCTGTGTACCGTTGTCTAGTGTATTAGTTTGGGACTAGGTAAATTTGTGTAAAATGTGTATTTATTTATTTTACTGGTGTAATTATATTCCTTCCAGCTCTTACACAAGGGTCTTCGTAGGGGTAGGTAGTTACGTTACTTCAGCTCTTTAATATATGCCCACTTAAAAACGAATTAAATAATTTAAAACGTACTTTTATTTAAAGTAACAATATCCCCGTTACAATGCAAATTCATAGATCGCACCCCCATGGCTCAATTTATTTATCTTAACAAGTCTACCAGCATTGTTTTATCATCTGCCACGCAGCTACACCCCACAGACAATGGGGACGCAAAAATTAACCATTTGCCGGCCGGAAGCACCCCACGTCATGTGGCCGACACATGCGCGCGTCCTTTTTAACTTTTTTCCCTGTTCTTTTCGGAATGCTATTTATGTCTTACTAGCACTGGAACGCGATTTACTCGTGTATAATTTGATATCATTGGTAGATGTGATGATGTGTAAATCCAGTTTGTAATCTATCTCAGTGCTAAATGTCACCATTCCGTAAAGATAAGAGCCGTTGTAGTCGAATGGTTCGAAAAGTTGCCTGCAACACAAAGATTGCAAGTTCGATTCCCGACTGTACCCATGAGTTTTTCTGTTCTAAAGGACAGTGATTAGTCACACCACGAGCTTTACGGTGAAGGAAAACATCGAGAGGAAACCTGCATAAGTTCGAGAAGAAATTCAGACGTATACTTGTATCTTGAGTAACGACGATGGAATCGCCATTTGTCACGTTGGCACCAATAATATAAGTGTCTTACCTGCACACCTCTGCCTGCCCCTTCAGGCACCCTTGTGGAAAAGTCTCATTAAGGAGGGCACTAAGAGGGCAGATAAGTAAGGGCCTGCAACCCAGCTGCGGTCATCAGAGAACTTTTTATTGACTATTGATGAATACGGGCTCAGTTGCTGTCAGCGGTTGAGCTCAAGGAGTGATCCTATCTATTTCGGGCTTAACTTAAGTCCGTGATTTAAAATGACTTACAATCTTAAACGCGTTTAAATGCGGCACATAATCCGGTGATGATAAAATTCGTTATTATTGGTAAAATGATGACTATTTGTATAATCTATGTACCACATTTTTATCTGTCAAATCTATATTCATTGCCCTAAGTTTTACTCAGGACATCCGGTTATTGTTATCGCAGTTTAAATTGAATATTTACTAGTTTGAAAGAAAATACATTATAATTGAGGAACTCTTTTTTTAAAAGTTGGATAAAAGGAGAGTTCATCGACGACTAAACGACTGAACGGATTGTGTTCAAATTCGGCAAGGAGATAAATCATCTAGAGATTTTGAAGAAAGTAAAATGTATGTTAAATATTTGTAAGAACAATACATAATTTCTAAATATAGGGGGAGGCAGAGAGTATAGAGCACCAGTTCTCTCTAGACTTACATACCTCTGCTTCGTCCACATTCATCAGTCTCTTCCAACATGCTCTACGGTTTCGAGTACTCTTAACGTTCCCGTTCTTAATAGTCGGAAATATAGGTATCTGAAAATTCTTATTAAAGCTTTTGGTGAGATATAGAGTCAAAAGTGTCTAAACTTAATTGCAACATCATTCAGTATAACTTACTTTGTAAAGCCGAAGGAATCGAGTGTAATATGACCACCACTACCACCACCACCACGGTCTTTATACCTATATTTTGGCAAGAATAATGAAATATACCACCAAGCATACGGCGCCTGATGGCAAGCAGACCAAAACTATTTTAAACTGCAGCTACACATAATCGCTGTAACACAAGTGTTATCAAGGAATGCGGTTCACAACTAAATCGGCGTACTGTCAGTGATAGCCCCGGGTTATCTGACAGTCGTTTTCATCTGGCGGCGAACTCTCAAACTGCTATTTTAAACCCCCCTCATTGCTTTACTATATTCAGACTTGTGCTAATGATCTGTTAATTTAGAGTGACAGTTTTAGAAGCGTCTGTCATTTGGCAGAAAGCTTGATGTATAAGAAATACACCCAGTACCTACCACTGATGGCACTGCGGCCTTTAAACCTGGTGATGTATAGTGTACTTGTAGAATCAGTGTCGGATTAAGTGAGCGCCGAGCCAGTTGCACATTCTGTCAAGATCAGTCCTGACATTGCTCTAGGTTATCATTGGTATTAAACATAACAAAAAAATTGCCATATAAATAGATACTTCTTTATGGTCAGAAAGCGTTGGATTACGAGCTCCCTAATGCGCGGGACTTGTAGCGTTTGCAATTCTTGCTATAGATAGAGCCATCTACGAAGTCGCGCCCCACCAATATCTAGTCGAGGGGGTCGCGGTCTGCGTGGAGTATAACGCGAGTCTGTAAATTGTAGTGTGCGTGTGCTCTCCTAGGTAATCTGTGTGTATTGATAATACTCAAATATAAGTGGAAGGTTGCACACTTACGCTATAAACCGTAAAGAAGGATAGTGGGGCGCGTCTTCGTGGATGGCACTATCTATAGTCGTGCTTGAGAATCGACGACGGACTCGTCATGTTACGATGTCAAATAACATGCTTGCCTACCCCTTCAGGGATCCTTGTGGGAAGACGTGAATATGTCAAATTGATTATTACATTCTACTTCATACGAAAAATATTGCTGTTAGTATGTTTCAACATTTTATCAATAAACGCATCATATCCGGCGAAAGTTTGTTAACATATTTTGGTATCTCAATTTTCTGGCGTGCGAGACTGACACAGGCAGTAGGTATATCGTGCTCGACATTATGATTGAGATGAGATGATGGTAGAGCATACATGCATCAGCTTAGAGAGATAACGTTAAGGTGCTACGTCATTATTTGACGACGTCATGACATACGAAAAGTCGGTGAGCGACATATAAGACCAATTTATACTTTGAAGTGTTAGTAGCGTCACGTAACTAAGCTTAAGAAGACGCCGACGATCGTCCATATTGGATTAGCTGACTGATATCGGCAATGAAATCGTAACGTTTAATGGTCAAGCTTATGGCTCTTATTTCAAAATATTTATCCTCAGGCCTTCCCACAAGGGTCCCCGAAGGGGTAGGCAGAGGTGTATAGTTAATACCCACACACACACTTTCCGCCAGAGGTATATTCAAAATATTTAAAGTCGATAATTGAATATTGACAGTTAATGTCCATCGTTTGGCGAGGATGCAATTTGATATAAAGTTAAATATTGTCATTTTACAACCTCAGGTCGCCACTTGACGTGACATCCCTCGCAACTCCAATAGTGGTGACAGATTTCTGACAATAATAATAATAAAAACAGCTCCATCAATCCCTAGCTACAATACAACTACTTAAACAAACCTATCTTAATCTCCAAAAAAATAATTCTTAATACTTGCCGTATGACCAAAAATTCCTTTAAATAGATCGACCTTTCACATCAACAACAATCCTTAAATAATAGCCACTTGGCTACGGCCCGTAGACATTATAACAAAGCCGTCAATAATGCCGAGAATAATGAAGAAATATGTAAAAAAAATTGCATATATTGCTACCCCTACCGCTACTAATTGCCATACGAATTATAGGTATCGGATAGCGTGAACTCTCACATAAAAGGTATCCGTCTGTTGCCGCAACACTTGATAACGCATAGATGAGTTGTTTGTACGTGTTGTGTGTCTGGCGCATGTGTGTTACAAAACGCTCTTAAAGAGGATCGGCTCGCTAAATATCTTTCATCGGCCGCTGTATCCGTGACCTCGTTACCAATATGGCGGTTGCGGACGACCTCACTCCTCAACAACTATTCTACAGATGTTAGACGTACGTGTCATTTCATTAGGAAAGGTAACATTCTCGAGTTTGAAATACTCTGAGTTCAGAGACGGTTTTGACCGCTGAGCCACAAGGCAGGTGCTATGTGCACATGCTTCGGATGAAAATTCCTAAAAGAACCAAGAAAGCATTGAATACATTTATATACACGCCTTGCCATAATGGGGCCGCCACACGGTAGGCAAAGGCATATATTAAAATGTTGGCAGGTGACAGGTGTAGAGATAGTCACCGTTTCGATTTTTTCGACTATATCGCATCTTAAATTTGATAATGGTGAATTTCTAGTAGTGCTCTTAAGAGTTTAAGTCCTGCCAGAGAGGTCTGCAAGTCTTGAGAGAATTGGCGCCTGATTTACTGTCGTACCCTGCAGGGACTCGGCGTGATGTCATATATGGTAGGAAATATTCCATTCCACCAGAAGCAGTCTGTGCGAAACATAGTTAGTTACATTAATGCTAATTTTGAACTATTGAAATAAAGGGACTTGGCGTGATGATATGTATGTATGTATGTATGTAATGCTAATTCCCTGTCTGGCACCAAATTGGCCCGTTGTAACTAATTGTCCACAGGATCACATTTATGTTTATTCAACACATTGAAGATGGTCGAGTCCTTTCGCTGAGGACTTTCAGCACTAGCATTCTCCGAATAATCATAGCCAAGTTTAAGCAAGATAGGTTTGAGCAGTTCCCTGGAAAGTCAACATTGCAGGTTCGAACCCAAGTGCTCTGTACCAAATTGGTATTTTCGGGCTAAGGTAACGTCAGAAAATATTGTAAAGAAAACCTGCATATATCGGAGAGTCATAGACGTACGTAACCCCAATAAATAAAAATAGTTGCTGAATAACTTTATTAAGATACCAAAATGAGTTTCTCAATATGGTACCATATTATTCCATATCTTCCAGTGACCCGTTACCATCAGGCGAACTAGGAATAAATGGAATCTCCTATTTCTACCAATATTATAGATGCGAAAGTTCATGCGGACGTTTGTTCGTCTTTCTAGCAAAAACTTCTAGTCGTCCAATATTGCTACAATTGGAGCATTCGAATGACAAACGGTAAATAAATATGATATTCTAAGAAAGTTGTGATAGTGACACACGTTTACTCATTGGGGCCAATGTCGAAATCAAAACGACAATTTTCCTTTTACGTGGTTTTTGATGACTTACATTCTTCGTAAGCATTGATCCCCTTGACCTAAAATGCGCCCGTGCGAGATGTAATACAAGGTAACGCGTATGTTAAACTCTTTTGTACTTATGGTAATGGCTCCACAGGCATTGCTATGTGGTTTAATAATTTAAAACATATTTTGAGATGACATCTTCCTATTTTTCCTTCATTGCAAAGTTTGTTAACTTGATTGATATATTTTTTAAATTTTTAATCATAAATGAAATGTATTTAGTCTCAATAAAAAAAATCTACAAATGTAATCCACGTCGCAGGTTTTGTCTATTGAACAAAGAACATATTTACCGCAGTTAAGTACTTTGAAAATGTAAATTAGTTAACTGGGACAGTCATCACATTTCAAGAATATGGCCGTGAACTTGCCAAGTTATTATAATGTTCATAAAAATTAATAATAATGATAAAGACACTATAAATGTTTATAGGTAATTGATTAGATAGCAATGTATTTGAAAAGGTGCTTCCATAGTCACTGTCTACAATAACTAACTTGGTTTGAAATGAGATCTTACGATCTTTTGTAGTGGAATTAATGTTCATAATAATAATAAAAATAATAATATATCCTCACGCCTTCCCACAAGGGTCCCCGAAGGGGTAGGCAGAGGTGTATAGGTAATACCCACACACCCACAATTTCCGCCAGAGGTATATTAGGTGCCAACGTGACAGATGGCGAGTCCATCGCCGTTACTCAAGCACGACTATACATACGCCTTTGAATTTCTTCTCAGACGTATGTATGTTTCCTTTCGATGTTTTCCTTCACCGAAAAGCTCGTGGTGTGACTAATCACTGTACTTAAGTTCAGAAAAAACTCATTGGTACAGTCGGGATTCGAACTTGCGAACTTTGCGTCGCAGGCAACTGCTCGAACCACTCGGCCACCACGGCTTAATGTTCATACTTAAACTATTATCAATCAATTGTGCGAATTAATTAGATTAATTATTCTATCACGTTGGCACCTAATATACCTCTGGCGGAAAGTGGGTGTGTGGGTATTACCTATACACCTCTGCCTACCCCTTCGGGGACCCTTGTGGGAAGGCGTGAGGATATATTATTATTATTATTAATTATTCTGTTGGCCTACGCAGAGCTTGGGGAATATGCAACGAGGAATGACCTGTCGTAAAGGCGATAACTTCTTGTAATGATCCGATAGTGTGACATCATAATTAATATTTACCAATATGTTGGAAATATCACCAACTGCACCACCTCTCTCCAATATAACGGAAGGGCCGTGTCGCAACAATGCTCTCATTCGTATTCACTTTCACCTACAATATACATACATATCATCACGCCAAGTCCCTAACGGGGTAGGCAGAGAGTATAGAGCGCCAGTTCTCTCTAGACTTACATATCTCTTTCGCTTCGTCCACATTCATCAGTCTCTTCATACATGCTCGTCGGTTTCGAGTACTCTATGCACCACCTATAATATAAAAAGTATTTAATGTGGACTGGCTTATAAAGACATGGCTATTATTGTATTGGGGGTTAAGCAAAATCAAAATGAGCCGTGGTGGCCGAGTGGTTCGAGCAGTTGCCTGCGACGCAAAGGTCGCAAGTTCGAATCCCGACTGTACCAATGAGTTTTTCTGAACTTAAGTACAGTGATTAGTCACACCACGAGCTTTACGGTGAAGGAAAACATCGAGAGGAAACCTACATGCGTCTGAGAAGAAATTCAA